>NWSH02000571.1:3705009-3736832 GCA_002382865.2 Heliothis virescens
AAATATTAAGGCTGTTGATTTATATTAATTAATTGCAAAATTGTATACTAGTAGCGCCATCTATTAGAAATAATGTGCAACTTAAGTAACTCACACTTGACCATTCCTATTGTACTTTTTTCATAGATAATGGTACGGAACCCTTCGTGCGCGAGTCCAACTCGCACTTGGCCGGTTTTTATATATTAATGGGCTGGTACTTGGCAAGAGGGTATTGGTGGCAATTAATAGGCTACCATTGTCAAATAATCACTGAATTTAATTTACGAGTAGATTTAGGTAGTTTAAGAGATGGGAGGCGGTTACGAGCTTTCTCCGTTTCTCGATATATTTGGTGGAAACCTACGTCAGTATG
This sequence comes from Heliothis virescens, assembly GCA_002382865.2. Classification (NCBI taxonomy): domain Eukaryota; kingdom Metazoa; phylum Arthropoda; class Insecta; order Lepidoptera; family Noctuidae; genus Heliothis; species Heliothis virescens. The sequence continues at coordinate 3,705,365 of NWSH02000571.1, forward strand.
GTGCAACAGAAAAATTCTCATACAAATGAAATGAACACTGAGAAACATAATACATTTCACGTATAGTTGGGTAAAAACATATATAATCAGTTGTTGCAGAAAGTTGTATTTCTCCGAGTGCGCTAATAACATGAAATTTGTACGTCTGCTGAGTTTTATTAAAATAAGTAAACGACGGAATTGACCCGGTGTCCGCGCAAACCTTAGGGTTGGCACGTAGACAGATTTTTAAAAGATAATATGGTAAATATAGTCTCATGGTGTCTATAGATATCATAGTATCTAAACAGTAGTTACCTTGACTTAACCGTAAAGTCAAGAAGTAAGTTTCCTAAAAAAAAAACGGGTTTAAAAATATGTGTGAAAAATGTGTCATACATGAGTATTTGCGGAGAAAAATTGCAACGTCGCGAACATTTTTGAAATATTTACACGAAATTTGGTACTGTTTACTAGAGGGAGCCGGAGAAGACCAGAAAAAATATTTGTTTGCGTCATGGTACCGCACATCGTTGGGGGTAAAAAAAACGCCAATCCACCTTGAGTAAGAGTGGTGATTGACTGACGTTCATTCTTTCTTCATGTGAGAAGAGGCCTGTCCTTTACTGTGGGAGGGTAAAAAAAACGTGTAATTATGATGATAATGATTTATATGAGTAGCAATAGCCCATTAGGTAATGTGTTGACCTGGTGGTCTACAGGTCGTGAAATCTATCCTTACCCTTCTACTGTAGTGTACCTACTATAAAGCGTAGTCTACTACGCTTTAAAACATGGTACAAGCATAGGTCTTAGAATAGGTATGTAATATCACTCATGTTTTGCCTTATGATGGCGACTAACTTAAGTTTGCTTAAGATATTAGAAATTAAAAAAAAAACATTAGTGAAATATGTAGGTAGTAAAACAAGTAAAATAGTAAAACAAGATCAAAACAATGTCATAACTAAATGGGAATCTAAACTATGTATGCATCACTCACTTACAAAAATCTTGTATGCTATAGTAGCATTGCTGGAAAACTTTTTAAAATTAGTTTATAGTATTTCCTTAAAATATTTGTATGTGTAAAGTCGTGGTGGGTAAAGTCGTGGTGGCCTAGAGGGTAAAGCTCCAACCTCTCAAGTATGAATGTGTGGGTTCGATCCTAGGTCAGGCAAGTACCAATGCAAATTTTCTAAGTTTGTATGTACTTTCTAAGTATATCTTAGACACTAATGGAAAGAAAGAAAGAAGGATCATGGTGATTAACGCTCAATCCTTCTCCGTGTGAGAGGAGGCCTGTGCCCAGCAGTGGGACGATAAAAAACTTAAAAAAAAAACAAAGAGAATACTTCTCTAAAATATTTATGTGTCAACCCTATAGAAACAGAAGTAAATTGGCTGTCCCCGAGGCAATAGATTGCTTTAATTTTACTTAGTCTGGCAAACACCGCGGTGACGTCCGCGCGAAACTGGAACGTGTTGTGACTACCATTCTCTCAAGCTGTGACGCTTTGCTAGCAAAATATTTATAATTAACACAAAAAGTTTGAGGAACAACCTAATTAGGCAACTGACCCAAATAAAGTCGACTTTTTGAAAATAGAAACAAATAGATTTTTGTTGTTGTCTTAGTAGTTTTTTAACTGTAATTATATTTTTTTTCTTGTTGTAACAGTCTAGACTTTAAGTTATTAAATGCAAAAATATTTATATTGTTTAGCTTTTTATCTGCTGTGCTTGAAGTTATTTGAGCTATGTTATTTCTTTATTGAATTCAAGAGCTGAGTCTGATTTGACCTACTTGTTAAATTTTACAAAGAAATTGAATAATAACAATTTTTTTTAAGCTTGATGTTTTGTTATGGTGGGATTCTACCAAAAGTGTGTAGGTACTCATCGACGCGAGTCCACTGCTAGCTTATGTTCCCTAGACAAAGGTTGCAGTTTCACGAACATTTTTTATAAATGTTTACACTCAATTTGTTACTATTTGCTAGAACGAGTAGACATTGAGCGACACAGTGCTAACACTTGGGAATATTGCCTTAACACCAACCGCGTTACTACGTGGCACCTACTACGTAACCCTACCCTGCTAATTTGCTACGCTAGATGCTACGACGCTACGAACGTTGCTACAACCAATACCTACGAAATATGCTCCTGAATTCCCCGTTTTTTTGTTCATAATTGTTCGTTTTTAAGTATAGTCATTTTATTTGAATGTTGTCCATGCAGAAGAATAAAAAAAGTAGTCCATGTCCTTTTTCAGATTAGAGATATTTGTGTACCTATTAAGTTTGGTACCTACACTTAAATCGCTTCAGTAATATTGACGTAAAAGCGTGACAGAGAGAAAGTTACTTTCGCACAAAGACATTAAAAATGTACTTAAATCTTATCGCTTTCGCTTTTATAATATTAGTAAAGTTAATGAGCGCGAACGTTTTAACACAATAACAAAAGTTCTTCAATATACACCATAAATTCCTTATCAAATCATAATCAAATTACTCATTTACTTAATTGACATAAACATTAACCAAATGTAACACTTGATAACACTAAACTAAAGTGATAACTTTATCACTCAGACGCGCGCCATTGAACGAATGAATGAATGATGTCGCTCGCCGTTCATTCGCGACGTTCCACGACGCAGAACAATTCAAGGCGCATAATAGAGCGTTCTATATTTGATTAGTGAACGATATTGAACGAGGAATGAGTTCGATCGTTCAGATTTTATTGTTGAACGATGGAATTTTAGATGAGACTGGGTATATTGGAACGTAACTAGTCTAAACTATATTTTTAAGACCGACCGTTCTGTTTACTTCAATCTAAACTTTCTCAGTGCCTAATCATTACAGAAATACTGTTCATAATTTCACAAAACAAAAAAAAGGAGATTAGTAAAATTATGTTTAGCAAAAGTGATTGGAATTAAATAACTAAACTATTTTATACATGACGAGGTATCGCCAATAGTTTAACCCGCATACCTTAGGTACTACTCCGTGCATCGCGATTAAAGTACATGACCTATATATAACCTTCCTCGATAAATGGGCTATCTAACACTGAAAAATATTTTAAACCAAACCAGCAGTTGCTGAAATTAGTGAATTGAAAGTTAGGGAAAATATTTAGCTTTAATTTCACGAGATAATTATTATAGAGATTACCGAGTTAAACAAACAAATAAACACATATAGATTATGTCATTGTTCTTCGTATTCCATCCATACATACAACACACGAATTGTATTCCAAACCGGCTCAACAAGGGTCAATACGGTGACTGAAGAGGTTACCGAGGTCTTACCCTTCACGTAGGTACAGTTTCCGATCCCCTTACTCAAACCTTACCCTCACATGATATTTTATTTAATCTTACCCTTGATCTCATGGTCCGTCATTTTCTTTGAGAGATTAGGAAAGTAGCGTAAAACGTTCCAAAGAAATTGTGTCATCTTTTTGTTCCATTCTTACATTTTTTACAAGGGTAAGATAAAAGTTAAGGAAAATGGCTGGTAATGTGTGTGGATTTACTGTTTTATGTATGTATGGTTGACGTTATCTAAAGGTTTTAATATTATCGTTGTATGAAAACCAGAAAAAATACGCAGCCAAAATGTTATGGGACAAAAAAACTATTACAAACTGGTACGTAACATTCGGTTGGTCCGTGGATGGGTGACCATCTTGTCAGTTCTTCCGTGTTTCGAAAGGCACGATACATTGGTGGGTCCCGGCTGTCATTTGAACATCTTTGGAAGTCGTTGCGGGAAGTCAAAAACTAGAAAATCTGATAACTAGGATTACCAAGAGGTGTCAGGTCGTCAAGGTAACTGGGTTGAGGAGGTCGGATAGGCAGTCGCTCCATGTAAAACACTTGCATTCAGCTGCATCTGGTTAAAGAAGTCGACTCCAACATAGTTAGGAAAAGGCTTGGCAAATGATGAATTGGTGCGAAACAGCATCTTTAAGGCGTTTGGTTAACATGATAAATTAAAATAAACTAAGCTAAATTGCGAATTTTTCATGAAGGAACCTAACCTTCCTCAATTCAAGCACGAATCCCCCATTTCAGAAAACGGTGAAAACAAAAAAGCACCCCAGCATTCAAGGGTTAAAAGGCGTAGGTCAAAGTGATTAACCCTTATCAACTTATAATTAAAAGTGTCATTTTATCACTTAACGCACTTTTGGTACCGTCCGCGAAGTACAACGGTACTCACCCAATTACGAAAGGTTTTTGAATGGCATGATTACGTTAGTAGATAATTTTAATTAATTTTCAGTTTGCTTCACTACCCTTTCAATATTGCTGTTACGTTTTTGAATTGGGTCTAAATCGTACTATCACAGCTACTAATGTTATAAATGTGAAAGTTTGTGAGGATGTATGTAGGTTTGTTTGTTACACTTTCACACAAAAATAACTGGACGGATTTTGATGAAACTTAACAGTAACATAGGTTATATATCAAAATAACGTACAGGCTACCTCTTACCCCTGTCCGGAAAGTAGATCCCTTAGGACGTGGGTAAAACCACGGGTGGAAACTAATTGGCTATGAACCTCGCTAAAATTAAATGAAATTACTAGCTTCCACCAGCAAATTCACCCACATCTCGTGACAACTACTCTGTGCACCCGGATAAAGCCTGCCAGCGGTTTCACCCGCGTCCCGTGGGAACTACTTGGCGCATCCGGATAAAAAGTAGTCTATAGCCTTCCTCGGTAAATGGGCTATCTAGTACTAAAATAATTTTTGAAATCGGACCAGTAGTTTCTGAGATTAGCGCCTTCAAACAAACAAACTCTTCAGCTTTATAGTATTAGTATAGATTGAAATATTTTTTCAATTAGGCTCAGTCGTGCCTGCAGATTAGCAAAGCAAAGATGAAACCGCTGACAAAATGGTTTATTTGTCCAAAACTACTAAACCGATTTGGAAAAAAAAATACCGTTGGAAAGCTACACTATCCCCGCGTAACATAGGCTATATTTTATCCGGGTACGTGAAGAACTTCCCCCGAACGAGAGCGAAACCTTAAACTAGAATTTATTAACTTGTGTTGTCGCATCTACGTCTCTGTATGTAACAAACGGAACGTTTAGAAACTAAAGTAATAACGCTATTTACAAACTAACCGCAGCCAAACCGCTAAGTCGCGAGATTCTCGTTTGCTAACTACGTTTAAGTTATTAGTCTATACTAATATAATATAAAAAAGAAACAACCTTTTTACCAAGGGGTATCGGGTTGTCCGGGTAACTGAGTAATGGAGGTCGGATAGGCAGTCGCTTCACGAAAAACTCTGGTTCTCAGCATGCAGACTGGAAGCCGACCCCAACATATGATTGATTGTACCAACTGATGTTTGTTTGTACTTTAAAGGCTCCGAAACTACTAAACCGATTTGGAAAATTCTCTCACTGTTGGAAAGCTACGCTATTCCCAGAAAGGCTGTAGGTACTTTATCTCAATACATTAAGAGATAGTTTTAAAAAATATTGACAGGTTGAAGTGTTCTGTGAAGTCAACGAGCGAAAATAAATGATTTCAAAGTCAAAGTCATTTTTATTTATTTCAAATACACCTATTACAGGTTCTTACGAAATGTCAAGCTAGTCGCGCGGTTCCAAAGAGTTGGTCTCATGGAGAAGAGAAACTCCATGGACACTTTTAAAATAACATACACAATATAAAATAACTATCTTATTACAACAATTTTAATATAATGTAAGGATCACGTAGGTCAAAGAAATCAAGGTCATGGTCAAATTCAATATATGATTTGAGGGTCCCTTAGAACGTAGGTGAAATCGCAAGAAAATAGCTATTCATTCATATCTACATTTAAATATACTAGTATTAAACTCAAAGGTGACTGACAAAAATAGTGATTATCAACACACAGCCCAAACCACTGGAGTGATCGAGCTGTTTAGCATGCAGGTAAATGTTATGACGTAGACTTGCGCTAAGAAAGGCTTTCCTGAAATTTCCACAGGATCGGAAAAAAAACGGGATTATAAGTTTAGCACGGCCGAAGCCGCTGATAAAAGCTAGTTTCGTATAAGACAAATGGAGCGTTTAGAAACTAAAGTAATAACGTTATTTACAAACTAACCGTAGCCTAACCGCTAAGTCGCGAGATTTACGTCTGCTAACTGCGTCTAAGTTATTAGTTATTATTAACCCGTTATTTGCTGTTCGTGTATTAAGCTTCGTGTAGTGAATTTTGGAGATTAGTTGTATTGTGTGGTTTGTGCTTGAAATTATGTTTGAAGAGAATTGTGAAAAGGTATTTGTTTAAGATTAGTTTTTGTCTGCGGTTTCACCTGCCCTGAGTGAATTTCTCCCATTATGCGGAGAAAAAGTAGTCTATATCCGTCTCCAAGGTTGCATCTGTTTCTATGTTCATCTTAAACAGTTTAGTGGTTTAAGCGTGATTTGCTAAAACATAGACAAACTTTTGTTAACTCTGTCTAATGTTTTAAGAGCAAGAGCAAAATACCAGCATATGTATGTCTACATGTGTTATGAAAGCCTCATCAGTATGACCCCTCCCGCTGTGGGTGACAGCGGAAGGGAGTGTCAGACTTTTACTGTGTTCCTCCACCGTGTTCCTTCGGGAGCCCTTTGTGTGCCAGGGCCGCGGCAACTCTTCCGAACAACCCACAGCCCCGAAGTTCACCGACAACGATAACGTTAGCTTTCTTTAAATAATTTTCAAAGTAAACATTTTTATACAAAAACGGACGTTTATGTTGTTGGTGAAAATGGGCATAAAAGCCCAAATATTTCTTCATCCTGTAAGTTACCTCTGAATCGCGTAGGTACTTCAACAACACTATTCTAGCACCCCTGACCTACATTCAAATAACACAAACGCACACACTCAAGCACACTCAAACACACGCACACTAACAGCTACTAATAAAAATAAAAAGCCAGGAATCGTCGGCTATAAAACACAGGAAAAGTAATTACAGAGCAATTAAATGGAAGCTTAACACAGGTACTTGACAATCGTAGGAACCTGGCTTTGCTCAAGGTTACACTGAAAAAATAATTTTAGCCTATTTTCAGGAGTTAAGACTGTTTTCGCGTTTATTTATGTAGAAAAGGAATTTTATAAGGGTGCGTTTAGTCTAATCAAACGAGTAAATAAATTGAGCTAGATTAAGAACATTTTTCACGGGGTTTTATCATTTTCCATTGTAATAATCAGCAAATACTTAAATATATATAACTCAAAGGTCACGGTCAGGTACAGCCCAAACCACTGGAGGGATCGGGCTAAAATTTGTCATGCAGGTAGATGTTATGAAATTCCTACGGGTGCAGGAAAAAACGGGATTTTAAGTTTTGCACAGGCGAAGCCGCTGGCAGAAGCTAGTATTATTATAAAGAAGCATTCTTTGTCAAATTAATTGTTACCAGATGTGAGATAGATGGAAAAGGAGAGGAAGACCGAAGAAATTTATGGATGGACAGTTGAGATAGAATAACCATTTTTTTTCTCCCTTGCTTATGGTACTCTGTCATACTTCTACCTAATGTCATCTCACAGATTATATCATTTCCAGCCTTAACGTTCTTCACACCAAAGAAAGTCTTAATTTAGTCTTCCTCTAATCCAAAATTTAACAATCAATAAATACACAAAACCAACTAAGAAGCAATTTCAAACAAAATNATTGTACCAACTGATGTTTGTTTGTACTTTAAAGGCTCCGAAACTACTAAACCGATTTGGAAAATTCTCTCACTGTTGGAAAGCTACGCTATTCCCAGAAAGGCTGTAGGTACTTTATCTCAATACATTAAGAGATAGTTTTAAAAAATATTGACAGGTTGAAGTGTTCTGTGAAGTCAACGAGCGAAAATAAATGATTTCAAAGTCAAAGTCATTTTTATTTATTTCAAATACACCTATTACAGGTTCTTACGAAATGTCAAGCTAGTCGCGCGGTTCCAAAGAGTTGGTCTCATGGAGAAGAGAAACTCCATGGACACTTTTAAAATAACATACACAATATAAAATAACTATCTTATTACAACAATTTTAATATAATGTAAGGATCACGTAGGTCAAAGAAATCAAGGTCATGGTCAAATTCAATATATGATTTGAGGGTCCCTTAGAACGTAGGTGAAATCGCAAGAAAATAGCTATTCATTCATATCTACATTTAAATATACTAGTATTAAACTCAAAGGTGACTGACAAAAATAGTGATTATCAACACACAGCCCAAACCACTGGAGTGATCGAGCTGTTTAGCATGCAGGTAAATGTTATGACGTAGACTTGCGCTAAGAAAGGCTTTCCTGAAATTTCCACAGGATCGGAAAAAAAACGGGATTATAAGTTTAGCACGGCCGAAGCCGCTGATAAAAGCTAGTTTCGTATAAGACAAATGGAGCGTTTAGAAACTAAAGTAATAACGTTATTTACAAACTAACCGTAGCCTAACCGCTAAGTCGCGAGATTTACGTCTGCTAACTGCGTCTAAGTTATTAGTTATTATTAACCCGTTATTTGCTGTTCGTGTATTAAGCTTCGTGTAGTGAATTTTGGAGATTAGTTGTATTGTGTGGTTTGTGCTTGAAATTATGTTTGAAGAGAATTGTGAAAAGGTATTTGTTTAAGATTAGTTTTTGTCTGCGGTTTCACCTGCCCTGAGTGAATTTCTCCCATTATGCGGAGAAAAAGTAGTCTATATCCGTCTCCAAGGTTGCATCTGTTTCTATGTTCATCTTAAACAGTTTAGTGGTTTAAGCGTGATTTGCTAAAACATAGACAAACTTTTGTTAACTCTGTCTAATGTTTTAAGAGCAAGAGCAAAATACCAGCATATGTATGTCTACATGTGTTATGAAAGCCTCATCAGTATGACCCCTCCCGCTGTGGGTGACAGCGGAAGGGAGTGTCAGACTTTTACTGTGTTCCTCCACCGTGTTCCTTCGGGAGCCCTTTGTGTGCCAGGGCCGCGGTAACTCTTTCGAACAACCCACAGCCCCGAAGTTCACCGACAACGATAACGTTAGCTTTCTTTAAATAATTTTCAAAGTAAACATTTTTATACAAAAACGGACGTTTATGTTGTTGGTGAAAATGGGCATAAAAGCCCAAATATTTCTTCATCCTGTAAGTTACCTCTGAATCGCGTAGGTACTTCAACAACACTATTCTAGCACCCCTGACCTACATTCAAATAACACAAACGCACACACTCAAGCACACTCAAACACACGCACACTAACAGCTACTAATAAAAATAAAAAGCCAGGAATCGTCGGCTATAAAACACAGGAAAAGTAATTACAGAGCAATTAAATGGAAGCTTAACACAGGTACTTGACAATCGTAGGAACCTGGCTTTGCTCAAGGTTACACTGAAAAAATAATTTTAGCCTATTTTCAGGAGTTAAGACTGTTTTCGCGTTTATTTATGTAGAAAAGGAATTTTATAAGGGTGCGTTTAGTCTAATCAAACGAGTAAATAAATTGAGCTAGATTAAGAACATTTTTCACGGGGTTTTATCATTTTCCATTGTAATAATCAGCAAATACTTAAATATATATAACTCAAAGGTCACGGTCAGGTACAGCCCAAACCACTGGAGGGATCGGGCTAAAATTTGTCATGCAGGTAGATGTTATGAAATTCCTACGGGTGCAGGAAAAAACGGGATTTTAAGTTTTGCACAGGCGAAGCCGCTGGCAGAAGCTAGTATTATTATAAAGAAGCATTCTTTGTCAAATTAATTGTTACCAGATGTGAGATAGATGGAAAAGGAGAGGAAGACCGAAGAAATTTATGGATGGACAGTTGAGATAGAATAACCATTTTTTTTCTCCCTTGCTTATGGTACTCTGTCATACTTCTACCTAATGTCATCTCACAGATTATATCATTTCCAGCCTTAACGTTCTTCACACCAAAGAAAGTCTTAATTTAGTCTTCCTCTAATCCAAAATTTAACAATCAATAAATACACAAAACCAACTAAGAAGCAATTTCAAACAAAATCCTAATTAGCATTCGGAATTGAAAATCCAAGTCTTTAGTCGTTTGCTTTTAAGTGTTTTAACTTAAATTGAATACCAATTTATATAATTTATTCGGCCGCGAATAACACTCGTCAAAAGTTGAAAATCTCTTTAAGTGATAATTTGCGTGTTTTCAGTCAAGTTAAACCGTTTAGAAGTTCGGTTCAACATGGCGTGATTTGATTTTGAATTGTTCCTCTATTTCACATAATGGGGTTCAATGTCCAATTTCATGGACATCTCTAAAGTATGTATATTATTGTGAATGTGGATCGGTCTGATTGTCACTCCCAATTTTATCCTTAGAAGTGACCTTTATAATTATTTTTCTCTTGGCGAATCAATTCATTATTATCTTTTTATTCTAGAAATAGATCACATAGTCCAAAATAAAATACTGGAAGGTAGCAACACTCTAGAATTTTGAGTTTAGTATTCTCTATGTATGTATTTCGATGCGGGGATAGCCAAGGTGTTAAGAGGATCACCAACTGACTAACCATTTCCCCAAGTATGTTAGGGTCAGCTCCCAGTCTTACCTGGTGCAGCTGAGTACCAGAGTTTTAGATAGAGCGACGGCCTATCTAACCTCTACAACCCAGATATCCAGCTAACTCCATACCTTGGAAAGACTGGTTGTCACACTTTCTGGCTTCTGTCGACCCATAACGACCTCTATAAATTGTCTCTGATAAGGAATAACATAAGAAGAATAATAAAATAAATTAGATACTATTGAAATTTTCGCATTAAGATATTTAGTTTTTTCTCTAGATATCTATAACCCCTTAGCAACACAATACGTTACCATTTCTTTTTCTCTGTTGCATAATGTTTTGCTATTGATTATGGATATCTCATATTATCGAATACTCTCCAGTACCGTATTATCTCCGTCCTATTGATTTCAATAATCAACGAAGGCTGTGTAAATGGTAATATAGGGGTGATACAAACACGAGTCGTAATTGGAAGCTTGACCTCGCTTTCCTCTCTTATCTATGCTTCACTCTTCGGTCAATTCAAGCTTAGTATTGACTTAGTTATTGTAAGTAATTATCTTGTGATGAAAAGGGTAGGTAAAAGTGTAAGCCATAGTTACATATCTAAGTTAAGTGAGCTTTTAATAAACGTAAAAGTAGTATTTAATACAATATTGGCTTGGGATTGGATTGGATGTTTTTTTTATAATAGCCTTTTTATTGTCCTACTGCTGGGAACAGGCCTCCTCTCAAATTGAGAAGGATTGAGCGTTAATCACCACGCTTGCTCAATGCGGGTTGGTGATTTCAGACTTTATAGTCCAGGTTTCCTCAAGATGTTTTCCTTCACCTTTTATCAGCCATTGGTGTCTAAGACATACTTAGAAAAGTTGCATTGGTACTTGCCTGACCTGGAATCGAACCCACACACTCATACTTGAGAGGTTGGTGTTTTACCCACTAGGCTACCACGGCTTTTATGAATTGGATAGATGGATTATTTTAATTTTTTTTTTTCATTTAGAAAGAGAGTTACTCATCTCAAATTTTACTTAATTCTAATTATTTTACTCAATAGAAAGATACTTTACTCGTGAGTATCATACCTAGCCTCGCGGCAAATAGTTGGTATTGGCGACTACAGTTAGTATTGAACAAGAACAAGAGAATTAAAATCAAATTCAATTTTTTCTACTTTTTGCAGATGAATGTCACCTCCGGCGTTTTATAAGCGGTGAGCAAAAACTCCGAGAATCCTCACAAAGGATTTACATAGAGCACAGGTCACCACGGACATCGTAAAAAAACCTTCGAGAAAACCCTGACTGCCTCATTTTTAGGGTTTCTCAGTAGTAGAAACCCTTTGGGTCTTAATACCAAAAAAACATACGTTTAACTGGTGTTTTAGAAAATTCTCCATACAAAACGTTCTTGAACTCGTGTTGAACGTGTGTTTATCTTTTTTTGTAATAAGACCCTTATAGTTTTGTCATGTCTATCTGTCCGTCCGTCTGTCCGTCCGCGGATAATTCCTTCCGAAGAAAATTTAAACGTATGTATATCAATTACGCTGAGAAATATGTAAAATGAAAAGTATGTTTTGTTAGGGTACTCCACATTGAAATTGGGGTTGAACAATCTTTGATTTTTTAATCTAGATAATAATTTCTAAACTAAGGTTATAATTTAACTATATATGCAAGCATTTTTTACCTTCACTTACTAATTTCAGTATTCTCAACGCATTTCTTTCAAATAAATCAAAAATCGTTTCATACAATCCAACATACCTACATACGGATAGAAACTACGGAACCCAACGCTGTACGAAGCCACGCTCTTAGCCGTTTTATTCCTGGTAGCTTTTAAAAATAAATATTTTATAGTCTGGATGCATGAGGCAAATACTGTTTTTACTTATACTGTGGAAATCGACGATTCCTAGTAAAATAATTTTATCTATGCGAATGTGCGCTTCTGCGTCAAAAAAGTAATTCTTCATTTTTGTAGAAGAGCTGTCGTATTTTAACACTTTTCTTAGAATAATAAATAATTTCAGGGATGGGGTTGTGACACCATTATCCTTCATAATCCAAGCATGTTTATGAAAGTTTCTGAAACCTAAAAAGCGATTTCTTGACCTAGGCGTCAAACTTGAAACCCCGAGAGGTGATTTTTTTCAGTGTTTAATCATCTGATGACCCCTCCCACTGTGGGTACAGCGTGAGGGAGTGTCAGACTTTTACGGACTAAAACCCACCGTGTTTCTTGAGTCCTTTGTGTTCCAGGGCCTAGGTAAATCTTTCGCTTAATCCCGCCTCCCTGAGACCACTGCGATCAACTTATCGAAATACTAGCTTCCACCTGCGGTTTCACCCGGGTCCCGTTGGAACTATTCCACGCACCCTGATAAAAGTAACCTATAGCCTTCCTCGATAAATAAGCTATCTAACACTGAAATATTTTTTCAAATCGGACCAGTAGTTCCTGAGATTAGCGCGTTCAACCAACAAACTCTTCAGCTTTATAATATTAGTATAGATGTGCCACAAAGCCATGAGCCTCCCATAGTATCTAATTGTAATTTATGCGATGCGTTTTAGCTAAAATTATAACACTTAATCGTGAATTAGAGCATAGCTTTTCGCGCCAGTAATTAGCAGTGCAAATTAACTTCAAATTGATGGACAATTTGTCATTCAACCTAAACTGGTGTTTAGAAAACTATTTCATCAAATCTATACTAATATAACGCTGAAGAGTTTGTTTGTTTGTTTGGATGAACGCGTTAATCTCATGAAGCACAGGGGGGTGATTCTCTAACGCAAAACATCTTTAGAACCAAGAAATCATCGTTGCAACATCTATAAGTGCGCGATTGCAGCGCTTCAACGATATTGACGGCGCGACATAGAATTAAAACATGGTTCCAAATGTATGAAAAATCATCCTCGCCTTCGACGACAACGACGACTTCGCCTTCGATTTTATCCTTTAAACCGAAAAGCTTGTCATTTGTGAGGTCGTCGTTGTTGTCATCTATGATGTGTCAGTTAGAGAATCGCATGTAGTGGAGTTACTGGGGCGTTAAAAACGGCAAAACCTCGGATCTCTCAGCAACTTTATAGAATTCAATGATTTTTGCGGCAATATGTTGTGAATAACATAAATAATAATGTCTACCTATTTAAAAGCTGTGCACTTAATTTTTAACACTCTTTTATTAGGTATGTACCTGTATGTAACTAACATGTAATCAAATCTAAGATCACTAATTTCACCATCTTCCAAGGACCGTAGCATCATGAAAATTGGCAGTTGTATGTAGTTCGGATGACAATACAATAATATGGTACTGTCGAATTGATCTCTTGATGGAGCCGAAACGTATGAACTGGAACTTCATGATAGAACGTCGTATCATATCCGTGTTTGGACTTTTTAGAAAGGTCGTGTAATGAACTTTCACCACGACAAGGTTTCAAGGTCGGATGAGGAAGCCGATTTTTGGCTTTTACGTGCACTTGTTAAAGCGTGTTTTTCTATCCAGCGGTGTGTGTCAGCTGGTCTACCCTCTCTAGTAATGAGTCATATATTATTCGAAAGGTCTTTTCAAATGCAACATTTCGTACTAACATACTACTCACAAATAGTTAGTACTTTAGATGCTAAAGCACTAGAAGTTAAAGCGTATAATCGATACATGTTTTACAGTTAATGTACTCCACCTCTTATTATAAGTCATATATCAATCAAAAAGGTCTTTAAAGCGCTACATTTACACGCCACTAACTAATTTTTAATATTATAAAAGATGTGGCTTAACTAAGGTGTATTGCCGTTACTTAATAGGGATTTAAGGAACGATATCTTCCCTCTAGTAATGAATCATATAACAATCAAAAGGTATTTTTAAGTGTTGCATCTCGTCTTAATGTACCACTCACTAATTCTTAGTATTTTAGCAGATATAGCTTAACGAAAGGTAATTGATGATACTTTGAAAGGTTTTGTAAAGAATAATATGCCCCCTCTATTAATGGGTCAAATATTAATCGTTAGGCCTATGTTAGCGCTACATTTCGTCATAACATACCCCTTATCAATTCTTAGTATTTTAGAAGATGTAGCTTAACTACGACGTAGTGTCGATACTTTATGTGGATTTAAGGAATGATAGAATTGATTCTAGCAATGAGTCATATACCAATTAAAAGGTTTTTTAAGCCCCACATTTCGTCTTAACACTCTACTTACCAAGACTTAATATTTGAGAAGATGTGGCTTAACAAAAGTGTATTGCCGATACTTAATATGGATTTAACTGTGCCCCGGGATGGTTTTAGGAAATATATTTCACGATCAGTAGGTGCTAATGCCGTCAACGCTAGTACCTAGCCCGAAAATAATCGTAGTACGTTGCAACTACCATTTCTCACTTCCCGTCCGGATAACTGCTCAAGGTCCCTTGGACTCTTCAAATTGAATGAAACGTTGGAAAGATGTTCGTCTTTCTCTATTTAAGTAAGATTTAACGTAAAACTAAAATAAAAAAAAAAACAATATTAATTTTTCATATTTTTTTTGTTTAAATAATCAAAAAAATAATTGCACAATATAATATTTGGTAGAAGATACGTTTTAGAGTATAAAGAACAAGATCCCGTTGTTTTTATATAGATGGATTCAGTTACCTAGAGATCCGAGGTTAAAACCCCCAGTAACTCCACTAATGGCTGATTCGATTTGAAAGCTTCTTTCAGTGCTACATAGGTCATTTATCGGTAAATGCTATAGGCAATAGACTTTTTATCCGGGTGTGCGGAGTAATTCCCGCGGAACGCCGGTGAAGGAACTGGTGGAAGCTAGTTATTTATCTATGTATGTATTTTGAACTCACTTACTTCGTTCATGGTGTCTACAGAACCGATTTAAAAAAAGTTACACAGATAGATAGTCCAGAGCTAGATAAATGCCTCATGGGATGTGACTGAAACCGCGGGATTCAACTTATCTGAAAAAAACGTTCCTTAAAAAATTAAGTACTTGAGTAAACCTAAGTATATATAACACAGAATAAAGAAGTACCAGTAATGAAACTAAGCCTTGTTGCCAAAATGATGACGAAAGCACCATCGAAGCCGTAGGGTTGTCTTTGGTAGCACTGACTTAAATATCTGTCAAACTTTAGTTCCTAGTTTGGCCAAATGCTAGCTGGCGAGGTAGCTCTTGACGTGACAGTACTGACCGCATTGGCAAAGGTACATAAATGCTCGTCAATGCGGATGCGTGTGTGAATGTGACATTACGAACGTTATTAGGTAGCTTTCCAATTGTTCTACATATATGTATTTTAACTGTGGTTATAATATCTACTTTTTAAGTGTTTTTTCAGAATTTTCCAAGGAATAGCGATTGCAATCTTTAATATTAGAATACCTTCCATGTTTTTTGTTCAGTAATAAATTCAATTTAGAAAATTTTCCCTTAAATCGTGTGTATGTTTACAGATAAACATTTATCATGGGAGGGTAGCATGAGCCGAAACAAATATTATTTTATAAAACATGTTGCCCTAACGATTTGTACCGGGACTGCTAAGCGGAAAGTCCTGGGTACAATTTTGGATCGAAAAACATTTTACAGTTTTTTTTTGTTTTTTCGGTATTTATGATTGCATGCACGTTTCATGGCTACGGCTATTTAAATGATTTTGGGCCCATTTACGCCGACAGCATATCCATACGTTCTTGTATCGTAAAACGGCTGTTTATTTGAAAATTAAAGAAGTCACTCTGTTCAATGCACTTATTTGAATTTCTATAATTTACATATTAAATAATTGTGTCCCAGAATTCTGAACGGCGAACGGGTTGAAGCAACACGTTCAATCCCTTTGGAGGCTATTTTAAAGAAATTATGACACAATTATGTAATGATTTTTATTATTATTTTTGTATGTACAGACGACAATACATCAAGCTACCTCAGTCTGTCTAATTTCTTCAATAGATTTTCAACCATAACAAAATAGTGGAAGGTTAATGTTCGATTGGCAAAATTAGCAGATTCGGCTTTGTTGACCTGCCATCGTCTGTACATAGCCTTGTATTATTAATCGGTAACCCTATACATAATTTTGAATTAAACCTAATCAAATATCTAAACCCCGTAACCCAGATCCGGTCACCCAAAGCTATCCGGATTTCCTTAACATAACATTCATAGTAATACAATTTACACAATACAAACTCACCCTGTATAACTGTGATGCTAATATTTATATAAAGCCACTCTAACGCAATTACGTTTGTTTGTCAAAGTACCCACTGCCTTGTTATGGACGCACTAGCCCTTTCTCGCGGTTTCGCCCACGACCGAAATGCTATATAAACTCCGAAGGTCTTACTATAAGAAAGTTAAACAGGCGTGCGTTAAGTCAATTTTGTATGGAGAATTTTCTAAAACACGTAATAAACGCATGTTTAATTAGGGTTCCGTACCCAAAGGGTTAAAACGGAACCCTATTACTAAGACTTCGTTGTCTGTCTGTCTGTCCGTCTGTCTGTCTGTCTCCACGCTGTATCTCATTAACCGTGATAGCTAGAAAGCTGAAATTTCCACAAATTATGTATTTCCTTTGCCGCTATAACAACAAATACCAAAAATTAAAAAAAATATATATTAATGGGGGTCCCCATACAATAAACGTACGGAACCCTTCATGCGCGAGTCCAACTCGCACTTGGCCGGTATTTTTTTGCAGTAAGACCACTAAAGTCTTGAGAAGGTTATGTTTTTGTGGGTTTTATAAGTAGAGGCAAGGGGACATCATTATCATCATCAGCCATTTTTATCGTCCCACTACTGGGCACAGGCCTCCACTCACACTTAGAAGGATTGAGCATTAATCACCGCGCTTGCTCAATGTGGGTTGGTGATTTCAGACTTTATAATCCAGGTTTCCTCAAGATATTTTACTTCACCTCTAATCACAATTTTAGACATCGATTGCTAGACATAGTAAGTACCTACATACAAACGTAAAGAAATGCTTTGGTGCTTGCCTAACTTGGAATCGTACCTATACACTCGTATTTGATAGACTGGTACTTTACCTACTAGACCACCACGACTAGGTCTAAACCTACATCGTCCTGCCCCAATTGTCAAACTAACCTGCCCGTGGTGCACTCTGCTGAAAAATGGACTACGCTCTGGCAGCCGACTGGCGGTATAACCGCCACAGCTACTTTTTATCCGGGTGCTGGAAGAAGCTTCCGAGACGCGTATGAAACTGAGTAGAACAGCTAGTTTCTAAATACTTAATTAATCGAAACAATTAAATTATCAAGCAAAAGACTGCGAAATAATTGAATGCTCAATAACAAGGAAAGCCTGTTATATTTTTGTTAGTCACGTGCTTTCATTCCCACCGAATTTATACCCAAGATCGAATGCGAGGTCTTCGATTCGAAATGGAGGTATTAAATTTAATTTTCTCGAATGTAGGCCAATTCACGATGTTTCTATTTACTATTATTGTGTCTGAGATATTTTTGGGACCAGTAATTAAATTTTGTTTTTTATTTTTGTCAGCTTTTGTAGTAGACTTTTCAAAAATTGTTATTTTCCTATTAATTAGTGACGATTGACGCAATAACTTGACGACCTCGTTGGCGCAATGGTTACCATGCCGGACTGCCGAACTGATGGTCCCGGGTTCGATTCCCGGAACGGTCAACATTTGTGTGATGAGCATGTTTGTTGGCTGTGGTCTGGGTGTTATAATATGTATCTATTTATAAAAATATATACGTAATTATATGTAGTTTATCAGTTGTGTTAGCACCCATAACACAAGCTAATTAATAGCTTACCATGGGGCTAACCGACCGTGTGTGAAAAGGTGTCCCGATATATTATTATATTATAATTTTGGCTTAAAATCTATAAGCACATTTTTATATTTTTTCTGCCCGCAATAAACACAAATTCAGGCTCAATTTCTGCCAAAAAATATCCTAATTTCAATACAAATAGATAAATTAACATTTCAAATAGAATTTCATTACTTATGCCTTCCGTTCGGCGTCTGAAAATGGTCTCGTCGAAAATTAGGCCCTAATTTGTATATCAGATCACGTACTGATGTCGTTACACTAAATAAATTGAGCTCTTGATAAGAAGTACGGTAACTTCGTCTCCCCCTCCTCCCCTCTCTTATCTAACATATGTACTGTTGACAGCAAAAGTGGAGATATATTTTTGACTAGACTTATGACGCGGTTTCAGTCGTGACATGAATGAGGTACTATATTTACTAGTGTCACTAGTTTAAGTTTTTAACCGACTTCAACAAAAAGGAGGAGGTTCTCAATTCGGCCGGTATATTTTTTTTTTTTTTATGTATGTACACCGATTACTCCGAGGTTTCTGAACCGATTTACGTAATTCTTTTTTTGTTTGATACGGAATAGCTTCGAATTGGTCCCATAAAAATTTTATCCAGGTGGGCCCGTTAGTTTTCATTTTAGGAGCATTTTTCTAAAAAAATTACCTGTAAATTTTACGTGGATGACTTGATAACAGGCCTCACCGGCCTGTTATCAAGTCATCCACGTAAAATTTTACATACTGATAAAAACGCAAGACTAAACTAAAAAGTATAAAATAAAAATAACTACGTTAAAAAAAACCGACTTCAAAACTAAAAAGTAAAATGTTTATTAAAATAATAGGTTTGATGTCGGTGCCAAGTAAGTCAATATAATACTTACGTAGTAACTAGGCACCGACATCAAACCTATTATTTTAATAAACATTTTATTTTTTACTTTTTAGTTTTGAAGTCGGTTTTTTAAAACACTGGTTCTTCGCTGCATCCGGTAAGACTGGAAGCCGACTCCAACGTAGGTGGGAAAAGGCTAGGTGATGATGATGATGTCAATAGTTTATCTGACCCATACCGTCTTTTAACGGTCATTCTTAATATTTTTGGTTTTGCTTGCTAGATAGGAATTTGCAATTATCTATTTGGCTAATGTCAAAATTATATCTCTAGTAAGCGAATCAACAGATTATTGGGAACGGCCAAGTCAGCCACTGTTACTTGTGAGATGACGGCAAATAGAAGAGAATGGAAGAAGAAAACATGCTGCGCTGACCACAAATAAATTGGGATAAGGGCAGGAAGATGATGGCCAAGTCAGTCACCACTGAGAGCTGCTCATGTTGTGTCTGATAGTCCTTACATAAACATAGTGAAAATTGAAAAAATATAAACACACATTCATACATACATATTGTGACAAATTTTCCCATTTATAATATTAGTAGGATATTGACAATTAATTTCAGTCACGTCCGCCATTTTGAATGTGGAAATTTCATGTATCAGTACGTATATATGTCTTTCAACAAGATTATTACTTAGTTAAGAAAACACACGTTGATTTCTAGTCCACGTACAATCGACCACAGGCCAACCTACATGAATCTGTAAAATATTACCAATCGAACATTAACCTTTCACCATTGTGATAAGGTTTGAAAATCTATTGAAGAAATTTGACAGATTGAAGTAGGTCTATGTGTTAGCGTCTGTATATTTTTCCCGAGCTGTACTCTCTTGAATAACTTGTAATGAATAACTTATTCAAATAGCAGAAATCGAATGGATGTAACTTAATTTTCGTCTCGAAGAAAGTGCGAGACACTTGATTTGTAACTTAAATAAGTTTAATGAAGTGTGTTAACACACAGCTGTGTTATGAAAAGTTTTCTTTTAGAAACATTTTATATATTCTGGAGGGAATTTTGACCTTCAGACATAATATCTATACTAATATTATAAAGCGGAAGAGTTTGTTTGTTTGAACACGCTAATCTCAGGAACTACTAGTCTGACTTAAAAAAATCTGTCAGTGTAAGATAGCCCATTTATCGACAAAGGCTATAGGCTACTTTTTATACGGGTGCGACGAGTAGTTCCCATGGGACGCGGTGAAACCGCTGGCAGAAGCTGGTGTAAAAATAAGGGTCCAACAAAAGCCTATAAAAACGTTTGTTGTAAGGGAGTCCCAAAAAATATTTTCTAGTTTTCAGTACTTATCTATTGTTATAGTGACAACAATAATAAATACATCGTTTACGAAAATTTCAGCGATCTAGCTATCACGGGTTTTGAAATACAGCCTGGTGACATACAAACGGATAGACCGACAGTGGAGTCTTAGTACACAATCCTATACACACGTATCCTACTGAAACTTTTAAACCTGTCCTTACAAACTGCGTTAAAGCAATAAAATCTTCTTATCAAACATCCTAATAATTTGTAGACTGTAAGTAAAAGCATACAAAACTAACTTCCGCCAGCGGTTTCACTCGCTTTCCCGTGGGAACTACAGCACGCACCTGGATAAAAAGTAGCCTATAGCCTTCCTCAATAAATGGGCTATCTAACACTGAAAGAATTTTTCAAATCGGACCACTACTTCCTGAGATTAGCGCGTTCAAACAAACAAACTCTTCAGCTTTATAATATTAAGCATAGATTATACCTCCAAAATTTTGTATCCACATAATCCTTGCTATAAGCACCTCACACGTGCAAAACCGTAAATATTTTGTTAATTTAATTAATTCAAGGGACGTCCCTAACACCGGTATTAATGGATAAACAGTCAAAATACTCTTATTACTGTTACGAAGTTTGTACGAAAAAGTTTGGGAACCACTGCCTTTAACGGGTGAAACTTTTGAATGTTGTTTATGGGAAATAGAATTGTTTCAAGGGTTTTTGTCTATCGTTATTTTTTAGTCAACAACGGCTTTGTGTAGTATATAGGTTCTCCTAAAACTCAATGATAACTTGGTCTTAAAAGGAACCAGGTCTTAAAAGGAAAATAACACATATACTTAATTTTTACTAACAAGGAAATGATCTCATTATTGCCTAATTTTAATGGATATTTGCAAAATTTGCAGTTTAGTAAGTCGTGATAGCCTTGTGGTTAAAGCACCTGCTTCAAGAACGAGGGTGCGTGTACGATTCCAGATCAGACAAAGACCAAATTTTCTAACTTATAATATGTATATTCTAAGTGTATCCCGGACACCAATGACTGAGTAAAGGGTGAAGAAAAACCTCTTAAGGAAACGTGCTCTTGAAACTCTGAAATCGCCAATGTGGCCTGCAGTGGTATGACAATAAGGCTGATGATGAAATTTTGCCATGAATTAAAATGCAATCGACATCATCATCTGCCTAGCCTTTTCTCAACTATGTTGGGGTCAGCTTCCAGTCTAACCGGATGCAGCTGAGAACCAGTGTTTTACATGGAGCGACTGCCTGCCTCTCGAACCTCCACAAACCCAGTTACCCGCGCCAACTCTGTTGCAAACCCCAAATTGCGTAAGACTGGTTGTCAGACTTTCACAAGATGGTCACCCATCCACGGACCGACCGCGCCAAGCGTTGTTTAACCTTACGATCGATCGATCCGCGCGGCTTTGACTTAGCCACGAGCTCTTCAATCGACATACAAAAGGAAATAAATAGGTCCTTAAAAGCAAATACAATTTGAAGTCACGTATCGGGGGTATTTTGTCAGGCCAAATAACATATTGTGTAATCAGGCCAGCCTAACAGAATTATTTTTTCAGGACCGCATAATTTTGTTAATGAATTTAGCTAATTGCTTTCAAATTGGGTCAAGTACAATTATCGTATTGTTTATTTTCAAAAGTTACGGTAAAAAAAGTCGTACTTGTAGTACTACAATTCTCAATACTATATTATTTCCATTAAAATCTCCCATAAACATAGTAAGTTCAATGAACCTTCGAATAAATCACAAAAAAACAGTACGCCAATTATTAATACGTAAGCCATTATTTCTCGCTTCACAAAATAAACGAATATCAACCTTATCATCAAAAGCACAACGTCCAAATTCGGTTAACAAGTCCTCGATACAATACGACAATAGCAGGACAATTTATCACGATACGCACCTGCGTTAATACGACAACGCACGTGTTCCAACGTGTCTCAAAGTTTTAGGAGTTTTTGGAAATGTACCCCCAAATTGTGTTTATGCTCGTAACGGGTAGGATTGTTTTGTCAGACCCAATAAAGTGCGGGTACCTTAACGTACGAAACACGTCCTTTTTTACACGCTCTCAGATGTATTAAGATTCATTTGATAAGACGGATACAATTTCTTTTGGTACAGGTAAATGGAGCTTTTTTATGTCATGATTGTGTTTTATATAATACTAACGACATAGTCATTTGTATTAAAAAACAATCAAATTATTCTACCAAGTGATTGGAGAAAAAAGTAAACAAAATCCTACTATTCGACAAATGTTATAAATGAAAAACTTTGTGAGGACGTATGCGTGTATGTTACTCTTTCACATGCAAACGAAAGAACAGATTTTAATGATACTTGGCAGTAATATAGCTTATATATCAGCAAAACATATAAACTAGTTTTTAACCGGATGCTAGAAGAAGTTCCATCCGGAAGCGGAAGAAACCACTGACAAAAGCTTGTTCCACCTAACTTGTTGAATCTATAACTAGACCTCCTACTCAAAAAATAAAGCCCTTGCAAATTCATTGTGTTCACATAGACAGGCATTTTATTAATACTAGATTTCAGTCATATTTTGTTCTACATTAACCACATTCTTCATACATTCCCCAATAAGATATTTATGAAGACTAAGTATAATACACAGATCTTTATTATACCCTTTTCATATAAATTCAAAGCGTACACTTATTAAATCATCAAGTAATAAATTATTAAATTGAAGTTATCAAAGTTTTCCCTGCCGTAATTCGATTCAACGATCAAACTTTGCCTCATTCAATTAAATTATTCTGTAATAGTATTAAAATTTCAAATCACTCTACCAGTATTTACAGTGGGGATACTTGGAAAACCAAGACTTTTTCTCTTTATTTGTTTGCTTGAAAGTTTAAAAAACTGCAATAAAATAGACTAAGTATTCTAAATTCTAAAGTCGAAAAAAAACATTCGAATAAAAAAACAAACAAACAAAAACGTTTTTTCTTCTTGATTTAAAAGAAAAAAATAACAAAAAAAAAGTATTCTTTGCATTACGCTGATTTGAAAAAGTTTGAGAAAGTATGGCCATAAAAATGTCTAGTTATTACTGGAATTCAAAACATTTTATGTCCAATATTAATAAATTTTTAATATGTATACAATAGAATTCTCGGAATTGTGGGTGCTCATTGAAATAGCTACAAAAAAGTATTTTTTGATACTAATTCTTGAATCGTTATTAAATAAATATTTTAAAAGAATGACATTAATTTTTCAGCGTAGTTTTTCCTTTGTAAAAAATAATTAAGAACGTAAAATATACAGCGCATACAAAATGGCTAACATATTAAATTACAGAATTTGTAGAAAAAATATTCCGTTTTATTAATTTTATTTTGAATATAAAATCTTTTGTATAGTGTAATTATTATTCTCGCAGTAGTATAATTAAAGCGATTTCAAAAAAAGACTATTTATTGTTAGTATAATTTATTCTATAGATTGGTCGGATTTTTTACAACTACGTTTTCATAAAACTATGTTTTATAACAGGCCTCCCTCTCATATCTGAGAAGGATTGAAAGCGTTAATTCACCACGCTTGATCAATGCGGGTTGGTGATTCAGACTTTTAGTCCGGTTTCCTCAAGATGTTTTCCTTCACCTTTTATCAGCCATGTGGTGGTCTAACTAAGACATAACTTAGAAAAGAATACATACAAACTTTAAGAAAAGTTGCGATTGGTACTTGCCTGACCTGTAATCGAACCCACACACTCATACTTGAGAGGTTGGTGCTTTACCCACCAGGCCACCACGACTTTTTAAAATAAAAATATATTAATACTGAAAAAAGAATGCCCAGTTATGAAAATCAAGATTTTAAGGACGATAAATATGTTTCAAGGGGTTTTGACCTCTTTTGCAAAATTGTTTCTGTTTTGTTTCTTTTTTGGAAACTTGAGTATTGGTTACTGTTTGACTAAAATATTATAAGTAAATCTTACTGATAATATTTTTTAGTGGTTTACATACCTAGGTATAAAGCGAACAAAACCATAGATAGAAAACGTCTTAGGCATAATATTACCAAAAGAACCTAATCACAACACGCCATTCTAGAACCTTCTGCCATAACAAATTACTTTTCTGCATCGAATATTATATTGGCGACGGCATAGAAATGTTATACAATCAATATTGACTCAATGGCGACGGAAAAAAAACATGTAATTGGTTATCAAGCTTATTTCCCCTTAGGGTGGCTGAAAATGAAGATATTCTACTACAAGATTATGTAATTGAAGATGGTGTACCCCGGTGTTGGGATGAGCCTAATATAGCATGGCCAATAAATGGAATACCAATAATTTATTATGCTTAATATCGGACGAGGCGTTTTGTTAAAGGTTAGTTAGTAGCTTCAATTAATATTATACACCCGCACTTCGTATCTACTTCACCTACACGGAAAAGAATTAGTCTATAACCTCTCTTAATAAAGGGCCATCTAACATTGAAATAACTTTTCAAATCGGACCAGTACTTCCTGAGATTAACGTGTTCAAGCAAACTAATAAATTTTAGCTTTAAATATATAATTTGCACGTTATAGTCGTTGTTATAAAGTATAATTTCAATTGAAGACATTATCAGTATAAGAAAATGGTTGATGATGTGTAAAGATGCAATTCCATTGCTTTAAATAAGGAACCTAGTATGCATAAATGGTTCTAACTCGATTGCACAAAACGGCTGAAACGATGACGATAAAATTGAACAGCGGTTATTATAGTTTAGTTTTAGCACTTGCTTTATCTTTGCTATTTTTACAGATATTATTACAGAGCTTTACAAAGACGAAGAGAGATTTTTAGAATTTCTGTTGTTGTGAAAGAAAGTCCTCAGCTGTGACTATCCCTGCTAATATTATAAATGCGAAAGTAACTCTGTCTGTCTGTTACGCATTTACGCTTAAACCAGTGAGCCGATTTTGATGAAATTTGGTACAGAGATAGAATAGACCCTGATAGAACAACACTTTTTATCCAGGTACGGGAAATAGTTCCCTCGGGAAGCGGGCGAAGCCGCTGGCAGAAGCTAGTTCACGATAAGTTCAAAAAAAACCTTCCTCTTGAATCTGTCTATCTATTAAAAAAACGCATCAAAATAAATAAATAAAAATCCGTTGATTAGTTTTAAAGATTTAAGCATATGTACATACAGACGCGGGAGGCGACTTTGTTTTATACTATGCAGTGATTTTAACGTTTAATTTTCAAAGTAAACAGTTGTTTTTAGAAAAAAATAGCCATTTATGTTATTAGTGAACCTGGAGCTAAGTATAATGCAGTTTTCACCAAAAGATAGAGTGAATCATGATTATTAAAGTTTAAGTTTGGCTTATAGCTTAGCATGTTACAAAGTTACTATAAAATCATTAAAGTCTTTAAATGATTTTATAGTCAAAATCATTGAAGTCTTAAATGGTTTTATAGTCTCTGTAGTTTAAACTCTCCTGTGGTTAGTTAACTAGGATATTATTTAATGAAATAATGGTGCATTGGCATTGACCGCCGCCAATAACGATGCCGGTCAATTGATGCACCGCGTCACAACGTTGCAATATGCAATTGTTTAGAGATGCGGTTTTGAGTCTCCTCACATTTATCGACGTGGAATCGGCTAACACCGGTCAGAAGGCCTTCATGTCTACGTAATAACTAATACCATTCGCATCGACTCGGCAAAACGAGCCGTTTGTAAGTAAGTTTTGGCGATAAGACTGCCTCGTTGGTCTAGTGGTCGCATAGCGTACATATATACCTACTAACTTAAGCAGGCCGCACACCAGCGCCACATGCTACACACATCGAACATTTGTGTCGCCACAATCATTGCGCTACAATTCAACTTACTACAAATGTATTGTATATGCGCACATCTGAAGCACAGTTGTAGCGTGGCACCGCTTTGAGAATGTCGACATCATCGTCTGATGACGACAATTTCTTGATGTGGCGTGGCAAAATAATTACACGGTGTAGTACGATTTTTTTTATTTACAAAAGAGGGTACCTACTTACTCTATTCATTGATTTTTTCTCCAATCTTAGTCCAAATAATTTCAGTAATCCGTCTGTTACTATAATCATTGAGCGTATGATTGTATAATATAGGGTTTTTTTCAACCTCTGCAATAAACTCGACATAAAACTCAATGTTGTCTTTCATTTTTACCAAGCAACACGACACAAATAACGAACGTGTTCGATCTTCAATTCGTGTGGCGCGGACATCATCTCGCTACAAAGTGCACCCGCTACAAATGTTTCCCAGGTGTGCGTGCTCACGAACAAATATATGGGGGCGTTAAATGTGTCCTGCTTCAAATGTGGCGCTACAATTATCGAGTTACAAATGTATGCCTGGTGTGCGGCCTGCTTTACACACACTTACAAACTTATATTTTTAAACTAATATCATACTTTAAATATCATCATATTATAAAACCGAAAGTTTGATATAATCAACAATACTCAATAACTTACCTGTAAAGTTTCGCATCAAATATTGTTAACAAAATAAATAAAAAGTCCTCTTGTTTGAAACTACAAAAAGTTTCATATTTTTCCCATTAAGTAATATAAGTAATACAAAGAACATTACGTTATTTCCACAGTTGCAGTTTCATACAACGTCAATTTCCAAACGAATATTGCATTTCCACTGTGCACGTACGGAATTTCAAATGGGAAATACAATTTTTCGTTGCATTCATTTTTTCCTCATATTTCATTGAAAATGTGTTTTGTTTTTTCGCCTGTTATGTATTTATGTGTCTATTATGAATTCTGCCCACAACGTGATAACTGTTTTTTTTTATTTCGGATTTTCTGGTTTTTGTATTTTCGAAAGCTTTTAAGGGACAGTCAGCGTCAAAAGCTGAGCAAATCAACATTTTTAAAACTGCCTCACAACGTCTAGGATTATAATTTCTTAACAATACAAACGCCAAAATTTGCTTCACATCCTACATGCTAACCTAACATCCTAATCTTCAAAAAAGTAGATAAGTAGTCCGGTAAGTTATTAACGACACGGTGTTTAGCAGTTTCGAAAATTTTGATTTGTTCAGCTACTTTTGAAGCTGACTGTACCTACTATTATTTTAGGATTTAACTCGGATAAAAAGTAGCCTATAGCTTATATATGGCTGTAAATGGCTATTAGCCCAGTAGTTCCTAAGATTAGCACGTTCAACAGACAAATTAATCTTCAGCTTTATAATAGTACAAATATGTCCAGTATCCTAAACTGGTACCTTCAGTATAATTTCAAACTATTCAAAAAAAAACCAGTACACATTAATAATTCCTATTTCTATTAAATCCCTACTTTAATAACTATTGACTTTTCCGCGTTGAAAACAATGAACTACTACTACACGATAACTACACGATAACACTTCAATCAAATAAAACAATTATATGTTTAATCACGTCTATTATTCATAAAGTAGAACCCCTATTAAATCGAGTTAATTCATTGAGAATTCAATTCTATTAATGTTTTTGTTTTAAGTATTTCAGCTTAGTTTTTATGTTACTTTTTATTAATTAATTAAAAAAAATATGCAACTATCATAACTGTTTCCCATGATTTTACTACTTTTCTCACACAAATTAAAATTAACAAGGGTTTTTAATACAATTGTATCAATTTTATTCCAGCCGTTTGGGCGTGAACGAGTAATAAACATACTCACAAACTTTCACGGTTCACACTCGTACTTTACCACTAGACCACAACAACTTAACTTTAAAAACCGGCCAAGAACGAGTTACACTCACGCACGAAGGGTTCCGTACCTACAACTAGCCAAAATACAAACATTTTTGGTCAGCAAAAAAAAACTTTGTTTTTAGGGTTCCGTACCCAAAGGGTAAAACGGGACCCTATTACTAAGACTTCGTTGTCTGTCTGTCTGTCTCCGCGCTGTATCTCATAAGCCGTGATAGCTAGAAAGCTGAAATTTTCACAAATGATGTATTTTCGTTGCCGCTATAACAACAAATACTAAAAATTAAAAAAGCTATATATTAAGGGGGGCCCCCATACAATAAATTATAAAGATAGTGCAATTTGAATACAACGCCATCTGTTACTCAAGCGTGGAACTACAGGAGCGTGGAACCCTTCGTGCGCGAGTCCAACTCGCACTTGGCCGGTTTTTGATATAAATGTATGAATAACAAAGTTATCATTTGCGGTTTCACACGTTTATAGTGGGGACCCCCCCTTAATATATATTTTTTTTTATTTTTTTGTATTTGTTGTTATAGCGGCAACGCAAATACATCATTTGTGAAAATTTCAGCTTTCTAGCTATCTCTGTAAATGAGATACAGCCTGGAGACAGACAGACAGACAACGAAGTCTTAGCAATGTGTCCCGTTTTACCCTTTGGGTACGGAACCCTAAAAACGCAATAATACGACTAAAACCACATGAACGAACTAGCACAATTAATAAAACAGAAACCAACAACGAATCACCCGGTTTCGTACGCAAACATTTAATCAGTAACCTATTGCGAATCGCGATCCATTCGTTTAACCCGACCTTGTCGGTACTAACCAATGGTTTGTATCCCGCGGGATTTTAAACTGCAAATATACACTGTTAATGTGTACTTATAGTTGTGTTTTCTGTACACATTTGTGGATCATCAAGGTCGAAATGATCTGTATAAATCGGGTACAAGTTAAAATTGAAATAAAACGGTTTTCTCTTTACTGAAATTTGTTTTTTTAAAGTTCCGTACGTTTTTTCGTACGTCTGTCAGAAGGCTGTATCTCGTGAACCGTGATACAACAACAAATACTAGAACAATAGAATATACAAGTAGTAGAATCCAGTAAACATTTTAGGGGCTTCCATGCAACAAACGTGATTTTTTATCGAAAATGGTACGGAACCCTTTGTGCGGAAGTCCGACTCACAATTGTCCAGCAATGTCCCACAACGATTTTCCAGTGCCATCACGCAAGAAATATAACCATAACCATTCACCTTCGCAAGGCATAATATCTTATGATTCACTGCCTTAGCTGCACTTTACATATTTATGATAAAAGCAAGTATAAATACGTAGTAAACTACAATATTTATGTATCAATATTGTGCCATAGTTTCTGTATATTTATCGGTTGGCACAGTGATATTAAACATGTTATATCAATGCTTTTAGCGAGGTGATATAGGTTACTTGCGAAGCACTGGTGTTGACTGTTTTAAATACATAATGTGGTCATGATATGATAGGGTCAGACTATCTTTAATGCGCAAGTAAATTGTCCATTCATACGAGTGTGTAGGTGCGATTCCAGATCAGGCAAATACCAATGCAACTTTTCTAAGCTTGTATGTACTTTCTAAGTATATCTTAGACAGGGTTTACACGATCAGTCTGGTGACAGTCCATTTCATCAGTCTGGTCCAGAATGATGGGAGAATGATTGTGTAACGGACTGATGGTCCAAAATGTACCGTGTTTTTTGTCCGTCAGTCTTTCGTTAGTCTGAGACTGATGCCAGAATGACGCCAGATTGATCGTGTAACCCCTGTTTTATATGGTAAAGGAAAACAGTTCGAGGAAACCTGGACTATATAAAGTCTGAAATCACCAACCCGCATTGAGCAAGCGTGGGGTTAATGCTCAATCCTTCTCTGCGTGAGAGGAGGCCTGTGCCCAGCAGTGGGACAATAAAATAAGGCTGATAATGACGTGTAAGTTTAACGTGAGAGGGTGATAGAAAATACATACATACATAAGGTACTTATACAATTTAGCATTATGTTGCTATGCTATATTCTCTGTTTCTGTATCTTTTATTCACTCAGTACAAACTTTAAACTGAAATTAATTTTAAAAGGCATTGAACCTTACAGATAGGCCTAATTATAACCTATTGTACACCTGCTTAAAAGATTACCCACTTAGTTGTCCTGATGAATAAAATACATGTACCTAGACAGGATTGATCCCTTTTCATGTAAAGGTTACAAGCCTAAAAATAACACTAATAGGTACAGACGACAGCAGGTTACCTGTATCTGTCAAATTTCACCAGTCGAAAATTAACCTTCCACTATTGTGATAAGGTTGAAAATCTTTTGAAATATTTGACAGATTGTGGTAGGTTGTCTGTCATATGTACCGATAGACATTTCTAAGTGTGTGTTAGACGTAATACAGGCTTTTATTTGCGTCCAAAAATATCTGGCGGTCACAAAAACCCGTCTCGTTGGGTTTGTCGAAAGAAAGAATGAAAATGTCTTTTCATTCTTAACGTTCATGTTACTTTTTTCCTAGAAATGTTATCTACATTTGTGATTTATGTAGATGACTGTTATCTATTAATTCTAATACTTGCGTATATTCGGTATATTTTAAGTTAGGATAGATAGTATAATCTATACTATATATTATATATCTTTACTAATATAATAAATAATAATAGCGTCCTACCCGATTGCCGGCCACGGTGGCTGTTCTCATATCAGGAGATCAGCCAGTTGCGCAGGACATATTATAGTGCACAAGCATTTGCGCAGACACAGGTGCACTCCCTATTCCCACACTCTCATAACCCGATGGGACGGCAGTCCGACACGACCGGAGAGAGATTAGGCGCAGGACCAACATTAACGTGCTCTCCGATGCACGGGTGAATCAATCACCAACTTCCAACTCCGGGCTGCTTTGTGAAAGTTTCTAAAACCCACAAAGCGATTTCGGCCCGTCCCGGGAATCGAACCCGAGACC
>NWSH02000571.1:3739738-3754483 GCA_002382865.2 Heliothis virescens
TACTTTAAGCTGCGGTATTAGTTTCTTATTTTAATACTATGTTTTCAAATAGACACTATAAAGAGTAAAGAGAAACACCTGCTTGTTTAAACTTATAAAAATAAGTAATTGCTAATGCTGCATATCCGTCCATAAGTAAAAGTAATCAATGTTGTATTACGTGTGATTTTGAGACTTGAGTGAGACTGATTAATGTGATAATTGTTCCTAAGCCCGTTTGAAATAAATATTAATCCTGAATGATTGTCTTTTTCCATTAAAATGTTAAAAAAATCATTAAAAACTTTAAAGGTTTCATGGCTAACACAACCCGGCCGGGCCCGGCGGACCCGGCCGGGTTGGCGACGAATGCAACCGGGCCCGGCCGGGTTGAGAGACATACCGGGTTGCAATCTCTACCCGAGACCTCGTGCACAGCAGTCGGCTATGCGACCACTAGACCAACGAGGCAGTAGAACTTTTTTACTAATATACTACTGGTCTAAAACTTACTTCCAGAGATTACCCCCTAAAAACAAACTTACAAATTTTCAATTTTACAATCTTAGACTAGAAAAATATTAATTAGGTAACTATTTATCTTAATAATTAAAACAACAAAAAAAATATACGGGTCTCGTTGAAATACATCGTAAAATCCAGCCATATTTGATAAACCTTATCTCCTCTTCTAAATTATTAATTAAAATTGTTTAAATACTAAAATTAGACCATTTATTAACGTTACGATAATACACCCGCATGAAGTCTATACTGATAGCAAACCAAGATAATCTGAAATCTGTTATATTGAATACCACACAGTTTACTCATGTTAATAAACTTGCTTGCAAACTGTATGGAACAGCTTTTATGTATTAACTTATTTATTAACTATTATTTTTGCCATATGATACCTTTAAAAACGAAGACTCTATCTATATGATTTAAAAATGCGAAGTATAATTGAAAGCAAATACGGGTTAAAATGTATATTTTGTCTACATACTAGATTTTTCATAAATGTGAATAACTTTGCAAGTGGGGTATCTACGCTTCTCTCTGTTATAAACTAGCATTTAGAAAATTATCACTCACAAAAATAATATTTTCAATAAAAATAGCTTGATAAACTCTATAAGAGGTCTTCGTACCTACTTCAGTATATTTCTACACTTGCAAGAAATAGGGTGAAATCAATATCTACCAGTGCGCCCTTGCATGCAAAGCAATCGTAGCGTTTATTATTAACTAGTTGTTTTATATATAGCCGCGTTAGCAAACGCATTCTAAAATGGAAAGAATGGAAAATATGTACTTACCTACATACGTACTTCATTCTATACAAACTGGAATGTTTTTTTTGACAAAATTTTACCTAATATAATCAGATTTCAAATATTATTTCGAACGTCCAGATTATTTTGTCCTTAAGTGTACCTACTTTTTTAATTACTTACATTCATAAGGAGTCGTTTCATGCAGTTATACGTAAAACTACCAACTACTCAACGTACGTCAAGTTTTCTAACTTTATCTACCACTAGCTGCTTCCCCGATTTCGCCCGTGTCCCGAGGGAACTTTTTCACGTACCCAGAGAGAATATACCGTTAAAAATGCCCCAAAATATACCTATGTTAATCGGGGATAATCGAGCTTCCTAACAGTGAAATAATTTTTCAAACCGGAGCCTTTACAAACAAACTAACAAACCAAAAATGTTTCCTCTTTATTACATTAGTAAGTATAGATTACCACTCAAGCTACATCTTTTCTAGTCAAGCCCGATAGCTGTACGGAAGGACACAGTTACTTTTTCATTCAAATGTCCGTTATTTCGGCTGACTGGCTCGACTTTTTTCAATCTGCTTTCACTTTAAAGTCGAAATCAGGTCGCGATAAGTTTTTAAAAGAGCTTTCAGAAGTAGTCTGAAGTAGCCTCGATGGGAACAACTTAGAAAATTACATTTGAAACGAATCTACTTGTAGGTACTTCGGAAATTGCTTTGCTCATTTTGGAAACATAAACTGGTAAGGAATCAATTATATGATAAAAGTAAATTAATATAATTGGAGTTAGCTCAGATTTATTTGTTAGTTAAGTGAGGTAAAATTGAACGAAATAAAACAGGATAACGTAATTTGAATATTTTCAAAATAGGTACTTTGTTTACAGAAAATATATTTTTATTAAATTAAACTCAGAAAAATATAGCTAACATTAATCAATATTTTATTAAGACTAACTGTTCCCCACGATTTCACTCGTGTTATTTTTATTATAGAACATAACCAAAAACAGCTACAAAATATTAAATTACAAAATATCAATCCCCATAATTAAGACAACCAAAATCTCCACATACAATCCCCACCCCTAAAACAACTATATGCAAATTTGATTACCCAACTGCAGGATCAAAGGACCAATTTCCTGGTCCTTACACAACTATCTTGTCGACCCAAGGACTAAATCCATATCTCGAGCCGACAGCATATTGTAAGTAGCCTAAACTGTCGTTAGAGGCAAATCTAGGGGATTTTGGGGCCTCCTAAACTCGGTCTGAGACTATAAGCCTCGTTTTAGATAGGTAGCTATTTAATGTAAGAAATCCGGATATTATTTGAAAAGGGTGTTTTGGGTAAATTTGGGTAAGTGTACACTGCAAACTTTTAGTCGGCCGACAGTTTCGGTGATCGGAAGCCAGAAAGTCTGATAACCAGTCTTACCAAGATTGCCTGGTAACTGGGTTGTGGAGATCAAACAGGCAGTCGCTCCATGTAAGACATTAGTTCTCAGCTGCATCTGGTTATACTGAAAGCCGACCCATACCATTACATACAACCAGACGGGAGCAATAATAAAACTTAATATCGTACATAAACTTACAACTATCTAAATTTCAAACAAAAGCTGCCACAGAATCTTTTGTGCCATATCTGCATCGAAAACTTTTCCTCATTATTCTAGATAATTTAAATTTCAAAATACAAAGTTATAACTAGGATTTAATATAACATGAACTACGCTCAAACGAAATCCGTTGAAACTAGACCATATTACACCATATCTAGTTATTTCGTACTGAAATATTATATCATGTTCAAATTAACGATTTTGTACTAGCAAGCTGCACGCTTCAACTTTGAAATTATTTGGACCAAAAACTAGGAAATACGTGCCTAACGTTTTTCGAAAATTCTAGTTCAGTTATTTTGTAGGTTTAATTCGGAAGCTGAAATCTAGCTCTGTAAATAATCTGTAAGTTGCAAAACTTTCTAAATACTCAGTACCTCTATAGTTATTTACAAACTGTTGTCCATTTAATGACAAGAAAAGAAAAGAGTACCACGACAGATTTACGACTTTTATAATATTGCCAAAATTATCAGAAAAATCTCATTTCAAAACTGTCGTGAGAACGATACGTCTGCTAGTTTGGAAATATTTTAGTCAAAATCTCCTCGAAAGATAATTATGCTGAACAAAAACATTGCCATCTTTACTAAATTATTTGAAAGGTAGGTATTGAACAAGTGTAGTACAAAAAAAAATATTATTAAATCCATTTAATTCCGTATCCATGACAACTATCATCTGCCTAGCCTTTTCCAAGCGACATTAAATTACCCACTGCAATACTGATCTTCAAATAAAATTTATCATAACAAAGATTCAATCGTAAAAGATTGATTGCTACAAAAATAAGCTAAGATCAAATCCTTGAAAATTCTATCGCAAAAGTAATCTGTAATCCAATTGAATTGTAATAATATTTCTTTCAAACTCAATAGGAGAGGCACCAATAATTTTGGATTGTGTAATCTAATAAAAGATTTATTAAGGTATATTGGTATTTGGTTCCGTATTTTTAAGGGGACAGGCTTTTGTATAGAACCGGTTTTTCAAACTATGGACTTGTGTTGCTGGGGAGTTTGTTTCACCATTTCTTCTTCCCAGCAAAAACACAAGAAGAACAGTGCTTATTTTCAGCCTACTTTTAATAAATTACTTTTTATCTTTATCTTTCTCCTAGGCTAATTTATTTTACCATACACCTTCGTAGTTGCAGCTTAAAAACGTCCACTGCTGGTTAAAGGCCTCCCTAATCTGGATGGATTTACCCATACTCACCGCGCTGGGTATGCGTGTTGGTGAGCACAGTGTGGAATATTTTTAGCTTTATAAATACTATCATTAACCTTATTCTTACCTAAAGGCTATTCGGCAATTTTATGTTAAAAATCTTCTCATCATCATCAGCCTGTTATTGTTCCAGTGATAAGATACCTGTGCCCTACCACAGGTATCTTATCAGACAGAGAAAAAATGAGCGTTAATCACCACGCTTGTTTAATTAGGATTGGCGATTTCAGACTTTAAGCCCCAGGTTTTCTTAACATGTGTCCAATACGTGGTCCTATATATACTAAGGATATACAAACAAGGGAACTGGCTAGCCAGCGCCGAGTGTACAATCAAACGAACCACTTGGTTCCACTTTTAATATTATGTACTAACAAAGGTAAAATTGCAAAGTACTTGCCAGACCTGAAACCGAACCCGCATTCATACGCGCTTAGGTAAATACAAACACATAATAATAATAATAAAAAATGGTATAATTCCTGAATAATTATACAAAAACCTGTATTTTAAAAATGTGTTCTAGTACAAGTGGTCGTTATTGATTGAACTATCATGATTAATTCTTGTTAGGTGTGCGAAAAACACCACATGCTTGTCGCCATTCTAATGCAATAATTACAGTTTATTCACATTTTCAGAAACACTTCTTTGAATATTAACTGCAACTGCTTTACCAAGAATTCGGTGTAAATTTTTCCGTCCCTTATGCTATGTAATAAGTACTGTCAACTGGCAACTCTTTTTTCTTTTTAAAAAAAAGTTCCGACCAAGGACTCTCTAGTAGTCTACATATTCGTTTTTCGTGTAAAATAATAACTATCCATCTATTAGTGCATCCTAACTTTGTATTAAACAAAAATATACTAGCCTGTAATCATCAATTTTCCTCTTAAATAATTTCATTTTTTTCGGTTGATTTACTGGGGAGCTTTGACGTTATCAATGAAATGATCCACCTGATGGCAATTGGTCACCACTGTCATTGAAAGACAGGAAAAGACACTGAAAATCAATGCGTTGCAATCCCACAAAAGACACGGAAAAAAATACTCTGATGAGTATGACAGATTATATTATGGACGTTGACGAATTGTACAAAAGAAAATATATTTTTTTTTTATGCCATCCCATTACTTACAAGGAATGATTTTTGTGGGTAGAGAGAGACGTCTAAAATATTTAAAAAAAAATCTTTATCCAAGTGCACCCGAGGGTCAAGGGAAAATC
Source organism: Heliothis virescens (assembly GCA_002382865.2). Taxonomy (NCBI): domain Eukaryota; kingdom Metazoa; phylum Arthropoda; class Insecta; order Lepidoptera; family Noctuidae; genus Heliothis; species Heliothis virescens. Next base: position 3,745,096 of record NWSH02000571.1, read on the forward strand.
TCTTAGACTAGAACTCAGAAAAAACCCAGGCCGAGAGAGAAGAACTTATAAAAGGGGCAAATTTTTATCCGGGTGCGTGAAGTTGTACCCACAAGACGCGGGGATACACTGACGTGATAATGAAGCATCGACCATTTTTAAATATCTAATTAACACGTTTACACATCCCACATTTAAAGGCTCATTACCATGATAAATATTCATGCTCCCACATTTTAATACAACGAAAATGAATCACTTATCTAACATAACATGTAAAACACAGCACTCCCACATTCGTCATTGCCACGAGCACTAAGTTCCTCGTTTTCTGCTCAAAAGCACTAGATTTTAATTAATTACACACGATGTCAGAAGCACATTCCTTCCCACATTAGGAACGCTTAAACATGTATATATATTTAACATATTTTATGTTAAAGTAGGTTTAATCTAACTGAAATAAGCTGCAGCGTGAATCTTCTTGCACACAGCTGCAATAAGTTTAACTGATTCGATTTCAGGCTAAAATACAGGCGTGAATCTAAAGCGGATAACGTAACAGCCGTGGATACAGAGAGAGGCAGAGTCAGAATTTTGCTGACTAAAATTTATATTTGTTCAAAGTCAAAATCGTTTATTAAAACTAGGCTAATAAATTGGCACTTTTTCACGTCAAATTATATTGGACAGAACCTCCAAAAACGTCCCAGCCGCCATCTAGTGTTATGGCTGGATAGAAGAAACGGTGATGAACAAACTTTCCAGCAACACAGCTGTCTATCACAATATTTATACATATATATACATAATATTATAAATTATTTTTGAAATACAAAATAATACATTTGTTCCTTCTGAAGCCCTTTGTATACCAGGGCAAAGTGCGTTTACACTAAACAAGCGATTACTCATTCTATTCCTACCCTATACCAATTATTATTGTCATTTTCGTAGTTATCCTATAGACCCGGAACTTACAAAGTACGAGGAAACGATGAAAAATAAAAGATTACACCACATAGCTCTTAAAAATTCTCAAAGAATTCTCGAACACCTCTTAAACCAACTAAATAAATAGCATTATTTTCTTACCTTTGTTCCTCGAAGTTTTGAAGGAAAACCGTTTTATCTGTAACAGAAAAAATAACAGATAAGTAACTACTTCCGTACAAAACTGACAATGGACAGTCCTACGTCAATCAAACAGGATTTCAGGGAAATCCGTAGCGGACAGCTTTGAAAATGTTTACTGTAAAATTCATGAAATGTACAGATAGAAACAACTTTTTATCTTGTACAAATATTAATTATAATTTAGAAATAAACTTTCAGAAAATTATACATAAGCTGAAAGTTAAATAGACAAATTCCAAAGCAGTTATAAAATTAAACCGAAACCAGTTCTTCCGTTTTGGAGTTCGAGACAAACAGACTGTGTCTGTTTGTCTACCTACTTATTTAATTTACAGCAGAAGGTGTTGTTGAGATATCAAATACACAGAAATTTAAATTAAAACAAAAAAGTCCAATCTCATCTAACTTTGCTCTTCACAAGTAGAATACTAAATAAAATATATACACCTTTCTTTCACTTGAAAACAGTCTTAAAGTCCATTAACGTATAAGTTTGTGTAAGTGCACTCTTAAACTATCTCCTTTGTTTAATAATAAATTGTACTCTTTTACTGAACTACCTCGTTGTTCTAGTGCCTCGTTGGTCTAATGGTCGCATAGCGCGACTGCCGATCACAGGTCTCGGTTTCGATTCCCGGGCCAGGCCGAAATCGCTTTGTGGGTTTTAGAAACTTTCACAANTAGTGGTCGCATAGCGCGACTGCCGTGCCACGGGTCTCGGGTTCGATTCCCGGGTCAGGCCGAAATCGCTTTGTGGGTTTTAGAAACTTTCACAAAGCAGCCTGGAGTTTGGAAGTTGGCGGTGTTACACCCCCGTGCCTGGGAGGGCACGTAAAGCCGGCATCCTCGAATGCTACTCAGTAGCAGTCGTATATAAATCCACCTCAGAGGCCGTCAGGCGGATTAGAGAAAACTCTCACACTAGGGCTTGTTATGTGATTAAACCTGCAGCTCACTCGATAAGAAGAAGAAGAAGACTGAACTACCTTCTGCGCTTGGCTTCTTTCACATCCTGAGGGAATTAATGCACACAAAAGTTAAAAGTTCTTAAGAAAATGTTATAGACGGTTGAAATTGCGCGTGATGCCTATGTACGATTTTTGCATAGGCGTGCCGTCAAGACCCCCACTTCTGAACTTTGATACTCATTATCATTGTTATTATTCATAGTATTTTTAACCGACTTCCCAAAAAGGAGGAGGATCTCAATTCGATCGTTTTTTTTTTATGTAGGTATGTTATAAAAGCAAAAAATACATGTCCAATATTTTGCAATAATCTAAATTGCATCTAAATAGATTTGCTTATTTTTGTTTGACATCCCCATTGCATTATATACCCTGATGGGCATAATAAACCAGTACATGGTATTCAAACTATATTCCGACAGTTTTTTTATGATTATCATGAAAAACTTGTTGACAGAAAGGCAGTCACTACTTTTATCCCTAACATCTGAAAGACCACAAAAACGCCACAAAAGTCCAAAAAACTACACCTGTCCGCAAGCACTTCATATCATTCAACGTCAAATCATTCATTCACTCACGAAATGCATTCGACTCCGTATTACGCAATTCCCTCGCTTCAAAGTGACAAGGTATGCCAAGGAACGAACGGAACGTCTTGTGGAATTGACGTCAAATTGTGCCAAGTTGTAGCAACTTGTATTACTTGTACCAGTTTAGCATTTCAGTCGAGGTTTAGTTTTACTGCTACATGTAGTAAGGTTGGTTTTTGCATCAATAATTTTATAATTTGTAAATTAATGGAGAGTAATGTTACGTTTGAGATATTTGTAAAACAAGTAAGTCATGGAAAATATCCTAATCGAGTCCTAACGGCGCTTTCACACAAACGAATTGCGCTTTTTTTAAAAGCTTTTATTTATCGCTGTTTTTCCGCGCGGCAAAGCTCGTTTTCTATGGGACAAGTTAAGCTAAAACAAACGATTGAAAACAACAGTTTTTTTGCCCCGCAGAAAAAATCGCGCGTAGAAAAGCGGAACCGTATGCACCCAGCTATATCCGCCAGTGTAAAAGTATGTGAGGCAGCAGCCCCGAATTCAAATGTTTCTCAAATTCATGTCTCAACGAGGACTTAATTCTTAAAAATTGTTGTGTTTGGATCTTATCTACAGTACTTAGGTCCTTAATTATGTACTTCTAAGTACTTAGATAAGTCATTCTGAAAGTGACAGAAATCCACAAAACTACAAACCACACCTTCACAACATCACAAATATAGAAAACCCATAACTCACTCACAAATATTTCCATAAAGATTGGAAATTTAATACAGCGTGTAATCCCGACTATGTTCGCCGCCATCTTGGTAACCACGTGTGCAGCCTGCGTGTGCAATTGTGCGTCTAATGCTTGGGACTACACGCTCTCGCACACAGCTGGGCTAAACTCTGTGGAATAGGGCTGCCGGATTTACGAAAATGTGCTGACATTTGTGGGTGACAAAAAAATGCGACAGATTTTTGTGTGTGAAATAAATTCGGTTTTAGATATTTAATATAGGTATGCAGTGGCGGAGTTCGTATGGTTGATTTTAGGTTTAAAAAAAATGTGTCAGTGTTAGATAGCCCATTTGTCAAAGTTTCGTGATAAATCAAGTTGTCCTTTTTCTACTAGCAAGTTTACCCAACTGCAAAAAAGAGTATGTTTTTCTATTTTTATGTTCCTTTAATTTGCAATGTAATCATACTAATTATGATTTCTAGTTTAGAAACCTCAAAAATTTAGAAACCTCAAAAAATTTAGAATATTTACTGGTTTTATTTAAAAAAAATGTGTTGGTATTGGCGCCATCTGGAATAGAAAAAGCATCATCATCATCTGCCTAGCCTTTTCCCAACTATTTTGGGGTCGGCTTCCAGTCTAACCGGATGCAGCTGAGAACCTGTGTTTTACATGGAGCGACTGCCTATCAGACCTCCACAACCCAGTTACCTGGGCAACCTGGTACACCTTGGTATCAGACTTTCCTGGCTTCTGACTAACCCGTAAGCGACTGCCAAAGATGTTCAAATGACAGCCGGGACCCACTGTTTTTCGTGCCTTCCGAAACACGGAAGAACTCGTTATGAAAAGATGGTCATCCATCCACGACCGACCGCGCCAAGCGTTGCTTAACCTTATGATCGAACGATCCGCGTGGCTTTGATTTAGCCACGAGCACTTCACGGAACAGAAAAAGCATGAAATAAAATAAAACACTTTTACTGAAGTTATAAAGTCATTAACACAGTCGAAAAATATTTGTAACGTCTATTATTAAACCACTATCCATTATAATTACAGGGTTGACATTATTTTCTCAAAAATCGAGGACATAATAAACGTGAAAAAGTACCATTACTTTTTACTTAAGATTCGATTCAATTTGGTCACAGAAAATTGTAATCGGATTTCTTCTTTAAGGAAAATGTCAAAATATAGGTCAGCATGATTGTTCCCGTAGCGAAGACCGTACGACCTCTTTAATGGTATACTGATACTAAGCGTTTGCTCCGGCGTCGCTTGTATCTCGAGGGATCCACTATTTTCTATTGTTTTATTTTAATCCACTTTTAAGGAAGAGTTTGTCTATTTCATCGTATCTTGTTAGTATAAAGGATTTAGATTGATTAAGTACTGTTTAAGCTTTTTATTTATTTATTTTTTGTATGGCAGGATACATTATTACATGTGCTTTTGCTTTGAAAAATCGATCAGTGTAAAAGCGCTGTCAATTACTAAGCTGAACTGATTGAAAAAAATGCTTACGGGATGTTGATACCAATTTATTTATGTGACATAATATATCTAGAGGATACATCTTTTATTTGTTTGTACTCTAAGACTGAGCAAATACTGGACCAATTTGAAATATAATTTGGATAATTTAAGTGTTGGAAACCTACACTATCCCTGGCTAACATAGACTAGATTTTATCCGGGTACGGGAAAAGTTTCCCGGGACGCGGGCAAAATCAAGGGAAAATGGCTAGTTCTGAATAAAAACAAAGAATATCATAGTATACTCCTATTATAAAGTTACTCACTACACCGATACAGACTTAATTATAAAAATCTATACTAATATCATAAAGCTGAAGAGTTTGTTTATTTGTTTGAACACTAATCTCAGGAACTACTGGTCCGATTTTTTAAATTTCAATGTTAGATAGCCCATTTATCGAGGAAGGCTATAGGCTAGATACTTTTTATCCAGGTGCGCCGAGTAGTTCCCACGGGACGCGGGTTGAACTGCTGGCAGAAGCTAGTAAAGTATAAAGTATTATGAAGTTTATTAGAATAATAAAGCATACTCAGTTATTTCCGTGACAACCCTAGCAATAAGCCATAATGAAAGAGCCCGCAAGTCGTAGAGGAAAAGTAATTGTTTGTAAAGAATTCGCCATTTATTCCTGAATAAGAACAGCCTTATATTTAATCAGATCTAGTTTTTAGGGTTCCGTACCCAAAAAGGTAAAACGGGACTGTACTAAGACCTATTACTAAGACTTCGTTGTCTGTCTATCTCCAAGCTGTATCTCATAATCCGTGATAGCAAGAAAGCTGAAATTTTCAGAAATAATGTATTTCCGTTGCCGCTATAACAAAAAATCCAAAAAACTAAAAAAATATATAAAAGGGGGTCCCCATACAATAAACGTGTGAAACCGCAAATAATAACTTTGTTATTCATATATTTGTATGAAAAACAAAGTTATTTTTTGCTGCTTGAAAAATTTTTGCATTTTGGCTACTTGTAGGTAATAGATACGTTTATTTTTCATAGATAATGGTACGGAAGCCTTCGTGCGCGAGTCCAACTCGCACTTGGCCGGTTTTTTCCTTTCTAATGTTGAGATCTGCCCATTCCATCATCACCTGACTAGCCTTTTCCTGACTATATAAGGGTCGGCTTCCAGTCTAACGGATTCAGCTGAGGACCAGGGTTTTATATGGAGAATCTGACCTTCTCAAACCTGGATAATCCGATAGGTACCCCTATTATTCCTTTTCTCTTAAAGAGAAAACTTGATCACCATGCTTGCTCAAAGCGTACTACATGGTTCAGACTTTTACGCTTTTTTTCAAATATTTGTTATAAAAACTGATCAATAATTACAGCTAAAACTATTAAATAAATCATACACATATATTTTTCAGTTAATCGACCGGAATAATTTAAATAATATTGTTACCATTCGCTCTAAAACATATTTGTTAAATGGAGCATAAATTGCCCTAGTAGTAGTTCCGTAGTTCCCGTTTCTAAGAGGATCAATGTCAATGATATATCATACATTATCATTTACAAACATACAGAAATATATACATGACATATATATGGTCGTATCGTAAATATCAATTTACCGTGAAACTATTTCATGATGTATTCTGTCGTTATTTGGGGGCGCCTTTTCGTCGAGATCAGCTATTTTTGGGTCCGTATGTCTGTTTGTATTTAAAGGGAAAGGATTTGTTATATTTATCGTATTGTGTTTTCGTTATATAGGTATTTAAAAGAAAAATTATTGATGTCACTGTCCCTTTACGACAATAAATTATTTACTAAAATTAATTATATAAAGAGAAGAAAGAATTAAAGCAAAACACAGAACTAAAAAAGAAGTTGAAATAACGGGAACTAAATCTCATCATCACTGTGACGTATTGACAAATAAATAAGTGCGCGTGCGACCCGCCCGCCCGTTAGTAGGTTGACAGCAGTCGTAGCGAACGGACGTGTCGCACTGTACTAAGAAATTGTTACTGTGTGTCTCATTAATACCCAGAACTACATTGGTGTAACATACGGAACACCACATTGGCGACGAGGACAAAGAACGTGAGTAAAAAAGATATATATCCAAGAAATTAAAAAAAAAAAAAAAAAAAAAAAAAAGTTCCTGAAACTAGGATGAACCATATTTTCAGCGTCCTTGTCAATTTTAGGCCACCATACTTTAGTGCGTAATCTGCCTTTCATGGCAACAATGCCTGAATGTCCTTCGTGTGCCGATGCTAAGACTTGTTTGCGTAACGCCGTAGGAATGACTATTTTGTTTCCCCGTAATAAAATATTATTATGCATCCAAAATTCGCACTCAAAGAGTTTATACAAATTAACTTTGCGGTCTCAATTGTTCCCGGAAAGAGCTAATTTTACAAATTGTATGCCTGCAGTCTTAATACCCATCGTTCAATTCGTGCACACGGTTTTGAGCGCGGTCCAAATATTACCTTCAGAGGTTCGTGATCAGTGATCAGTTCAAACTCCTTTAACCCATACACATACATATTAAAATACCGTCTGTCAGTACCGTTTTTCGACTTCAGACAGTTTTGTGCCCAAAAGCAATTATTTGAGGACCTTGTGCGTCAACCTGAATGAGGACTGCTCTTAAACCTATAGGACTAGCGTCTGCAATTACTTGTGTTTTATCGCTCTTAAGGATAGGTACTACTGGAGAAACTCATGATGTGGCTTGATCACAAGCTCAGTGATATTCTTACGCACTAACTCATCAAGTTTGTCGTTAATTTTGTCTTCAAGGGGAATTGGTACTCGCCTGTATGGCTGACAAATGGGAGTAACCGATGGATCTATAGCAATAGCTAACTGAATATTTTGAATTTGGGGAAAGCATTTTGTGCACCAAATTTACTACCTCACTTATTTACTCACCCCTAATTTAAGCACGTTAGGATGTAGCTCCTTACCTAATAGACTCCGGGTGCCATTTTTAACCACATATAATTTTGCATATTTGGTTTCTGTTCCTACGGCTATAGACGTTTCAAAAGTTCTAAGCACGTTTAGTGGATTTTTTGTGCCATGTGCCATGAATGTTTTATCCGACCCCTAGTTTTGGTTGGTCACACAACGGCGTTTGATTTTAGATATTCCCAAATTCCAAAGCCAGTTCAAGGATAAATTCCCTTTGTAGGTACCGTTCTGATTTGATAGAACTACCTCGAAATATATTAGTCAACATATATTATACATGTTTTGTAGTACCGTTCTGATTTGATAGAACTACCTCTAAATATATTAGTCAACATACATATACATGTTTTGTAGGTACCTTATAGCCACATTTTATGCATTCTTTGTCTCTAGCGGGACAGCGTTAATCACCATATTTGTGATCTTCGCTCCCACTTCTCGTACACCGTTTATTTTTTCATGTCACCATGAATTTGTTTTGTTTTTGTTAGTTCTTGTTCCAATCCCGTTAACCTGTTCCGCTTTTGACCCTTGAAATTCTTTTAATTGTCTCTCTACTGTTTCGATTGTGTAGGCTTCTAAAATAACCTTTTCTATAATAAGATAATCTAATACTTAATTAAAATAAACTAAGTAATTATTTAATTTTATTGATAACAATAATAAATTTATTAGGTGATTGCGGTGATGTTAGTATTGCATAGTGGCGTTTGTGACTTTGTTTGAATGACGTTTATGAAATTAAGTATTTATAGTAGGTAACAGTGCCGATTTATAGATTATGTACCTAAACAATCTAAAATAAATGTCAAACACTAACAAAACAGACAAAAGCTATCCGCTTACCACCAAGCTTCAAAACGACCTGCGGTTAAACAACCATAGTTAACCTGTTAAGTATTGGTAGCTAACGACAAATTTTGTTAAATAACCGTAGTCTACCGTTAGTTTCTATGGTCGGTAACTGAGACATGGTGGGACGGTCTGTCACTAAGTATGATTAAAATTATTTATTTGGTACACCAACAGCAATACATATACATTTGTATCTAAAACTAAAATTAATAACCTTGATTACTGGTATGTATGCCTATTACAGGTGCACACATCTTATAAAACACAATATTAATAGTTATCAACTATAAACAACAATAAACTATTGTGATGATTACTGCATTCCATATCTCCAAAACAGATAATTCAAATACTATGGAATGTATAAGCCACACTAACCTACATTGGACTGGACAATAATCGGAAACATTTTTTTAGGATTGGAATTTGAATCACTTGCATACGCTAATATAGTTCTTACTAGCTATGTTTCCCCACTGGGATCTTGTTTCCCCCACTGGGATATTGTTTCCCCACTGGGATATATTTGTTTTTTCCCCACTGGGATCTTGTTTCCCCCGCTGGGATATTGTTTCCCCACTGGATATATTTGTTTTTTCCCCCACTGGGATCTTGTTTCCCGCACTGGGATATTGTTTCCCCCACTGGATATTTTTTACGGTGTACGATTTTGTTGTTTATTTTT
>NWSH02000571.1:3758286-3768385 GCA_002382865.2 Heliothis virescens
AGGAACAAGCTTTCCTGTGCCGATGAAGAGACGCGAATTACCTATACAACCATGAACTGACATAGCTATAGACTTTTTAGGTCCATTGCCAAGTGGACACAATTTATGTGTGATTATTGACTATTACAGCCGTTAGAAAGAAATTAAGGTCATGAAATCTACAACTTCTAATGAAACTATTAATGTATTAAAAGAAATATTTTCCAGGCTAGGTATTCCAGTTAGCATAACATCGGATAATGGACGTCAGTTATCAGCGAGGAGTTCAAAACCTTCTGCTCAGAATTTGGTATTAAGTTTTACAATTCAATACCTTATTGGCCGCAGCAAAACGGTAAAGTCAAAAGACAAAACCGCGATATTGTTAAGCGCTTAAAAATTAGCCAAGTCCAAAATCTGATTGAAAGGATGAGCTCCTTCGCTACCTTATAATGTACACCCCATAGTACAACTGGTAAGTCACCCTCAGAATTAAATTTGAACAGACAATTCAGAGACAAAATTCCTTCTGCCGTGATGTAGAAAACAGGCGTATCAATTTAGAGGTATAGTATGACAGGGTCAAAATAACAAAAGAAAAAGGAAGAGGAAAGCTGTAGACAATGAAATCAACATAGGAGAAAAGGTTTGTGTTAAGAATATGATTAAAGGAAATAAATTGACACCTGATTTCAGCCTTATTCCACACACCGTTATAGATGCAAAAGGAAGGAATGACCAAACTGGCCAAAACATAAGAAGAAACGTTATTCATCTCAAGAAAACACAGGGACAATGGGAAATCCACAATGAAAAAGAAACAAACGACGGAGGGCAGGCAAACATGGATGATGAATGAGCACAGTCGTCGTTTGAATTAATAATAGGATAATAATAAAGCATTATTTAAAATATGATTCTCACAATAATACTATTTTGTGATTTTGCATACTACTAAAAATTATATTCATGTTAGACTGATTAAAATAATATCAATTTAGATAAATAGTCACAATCAATCAGAACGAATTATTTGAAAGATAATCCGTTCATGATATGATAATAATTTGTTTATTATAATTTTGTATTGTACTAAAACTATGAAAATATTTGTAAAATAATGACAAATTGTAATGCAATATATAAAATATAATAGACAGCTGTGTTGTTGGGAAGTTTGTTCATCGCCACTTCTTCTTTCCAACCATAACACTAGGAAGTGGTGAAAGGGGGGCGCTTTTGGGGGTGCTGTCCTTTGACTTTGTATGTATTTCAAAATTGTACAAAAGGAGAGATGTGACGTATTGACAAATAAATAAGTGCGCGTGCGACCCGCCCGCCCGTTAGTAGGTTGACAGCAGTCGTAGCGAACGGACGTGTCGCACTGTACTAAGAAATTGTTACTGTGTGTCTCATTAATACCCAGAACTACATTGGTGTAACATACGGAACACCACAATCACCAGCATCATCCTATTACAATCCACTATTGAACCAACCATATACATCTAATGTTGCATCTTTCAAATCGACTATCCCTGAAAATCAGGGCTGGGACTTTGTCTAGAATAGGGTCACAGCATCATGCTGATCGAGGGCCGTAGGTATTGCGTGGTTGTGACGCATACTACCCCCTTATGTTTTTTTTTTTTTTATATAATTTCTTTTTTATGTTTTCTTTTGTTATTCACGATAGCGTTATGCAGGTATCTTTGCGTCTTCCATCATTTGTTTTCTTTCCTTCTTACAAATCGTCATAATTTTCACAAATTTCAACTACCAAACAGACTACTATCACTCAAAATAATACCACAATATTCAAGCTACTTCTAGCTATTCCATTTTCATTGCTCCCCAGCGAAGTTGAACCATTCTCCTTTATACATTTCCCTTCCCACGCTATTCCTTCATGAAGATGAAGGCGTACCAACGTTAATAACAGAAACTATTTGCATAACCCATTAACTGTTTATACAGTCCTACTCTAAACAAGTTAATTAAGTAGAAAAAGTGGAATAAACGTTATGGCGTCGTTATTTTTTTCTTGCCGCCACTGATAATGTTGTATGCGTGGTCAGAAGCCCAGTGGTTTACAGGGCTTCTAAAATTGAAGATTAATTGCCATCGGATTTGCCAAAAAGTTATTTTTTTCTTTATAATAAAATCGGTTTCGAATTCTCAGTACTTCTGCGCGTTTACAGTTTTGACCTTTCATATTTTTTATGAGATTTTTGTAGTTATTTTATTTTCAGAGAATTTTGAAATGTGCCTGCTTCATGAAAAGAAGTAATAAGTCCGTCTTTTAGATAACATTAAAATAATGAACACGTATTTTTTATTTTCTCCCACAAACAAATAGCAACGAAGATCGAAGATATAACACGTTTGAATGTTGTATTACGTCACTTATTGGTACAAATTTTACAAAATCGTGACGTCATAAGCCCCCTCTCCACATATAATCCATACCTATATACTGCTCTGAATTTAAAATATAAAATAATAAGACATGAAAGTACCCTCATACCAATTTACCTCAGCAGAATGGGACGTTAAAAATCTCATCATATTTGTGCGTCTTCAAGGATTTAAATATCAAGTATAATGATACGTTTTGAAGTGCCATCTAAGTTAATCGCGTTTTACATGGGAGATAAGGTTCTCATGTATTATTATATTTTCTTTGTAAAGGTGTTTTTCTCAATGAGTTTTTGAAATTGCATTTTTATAGGCATATTGTTGGTTTCTTTTTGGCAAACTTAATTCTTGATATCAAAGGCGTGATACGCTTTTTTAGAGTTCCGTAAGCAAAGAGTAAAACGGGACCTTATTACAGGTCTTCGCTGTCCTCCCGTCTGTCGCCGAGTGTACCTCATGAATCATGATAGCTAAACAGCTGAAACTTTCACAAATTATGTATTTCTCTTGCCGCTATAACAACGAATTCTAAAAACTAGAATCGAATACTTCTTCGAAATTATTTTAGGGGGCTCCCATACAACAAAAGTATTTTTTTAGATAACGGTACAGAACCCTTCATGTGCGAGTCCAATTCGCACTTGACCGTTTTTGACTTATATTTATTTAAATGATGTTTTCTTTAGGTTTAATATTTAGATATTTTGAAATTAGTTTTCAAAGTTTTTGAGTAAATACACCCAAATGTCGAACAAATAAAACATTTTGTTGGAAAATTACTTTTTAGTGGTTACGGTAATGAAATTGAATCATTGTTTATTTAGGAAAATATTGTTATAACAATGTAACAATATGAATAAACAAAAAAAACACGAAAGAACTGTAAACATAAAAAAAAACAAATGAAAAAACTTTTCCCCTGAAAATGAAATGTACAAAAAACTCGTAGAGTTACGTATATACATTTTCATATATTTTCTTTAAGTGTTGCCAACATAAGTACTTACTTTAGGCACTTAGAATAACCGGCCGTAAGTGGTGCTACATCTTACATGACAAATGGCCGTTTGGTACGAAATACCATTTCCACCATGTTTCTATTTTTCTTAAATTCCGGCCTTAATGACCTTTTCTTTGAATCACTTTTGTTTTCGCCAAACTTGGCGGAAGAAACAAAAGAATCGTTATAATATGTTACTGCAATGTCTATCTTAAGTGAATTGAATAAAGTTTGAATTCCTTTGGGGGTAAATGGTATCGCAGTTGGAGTCGCGAGTTCTGTTGTAACTAATAAAAGCTTCGTTTTCAGAGGGAAAAACGTGAAGATTTATATGAAAAATTAACGACTTCACCGGCGTATAATGGTTGCTTGTTTCGATACATTAAGTTCAGTTCAGTGTTGAAAACAATTGTAGAAAGTCTAGGACTTATGAAAAACATGACACGTTCACCAAAAATGGAATAGAATAGAATATATTTATTTGTAAAACATAGGTATTGACAAAATAAAGATCTTAGGTATAAAACTTTACAATAAATTGACACGAAAAACAATTAAACCATAAAATAAAATTTTTAAATTTCATAATACATACCTAAAGTAAAAAGAGGGCAACAATTAAATTGAGTCTTAAATTTTGTTAATCTAAATTATAAATTATATTATAAGAGCCTAAACAAACAACTAATAACACGAAAAACGTTTTACACAAGTATTTATATAGTTAACAAATAAGCCATACCTACACATCGTTAAGTAAACATGTAAATATATTATAATTTATCCTATTAGTATTATAAATGCAAAAATTTATTACTCTTTCACGCGCAAACGACTGAACGGATTTTATTATCTTAACCTACTATTTATCCGGGTGCGGGCAGTTGTTCCCCCGGGAAGCGAGCGACACCGCTGGCAGAAACTAGAACCTATATAATTGTAAGTAAAACATGATTCTGAAAATTTTTCATTCGTAGTAATGAAAACATTCAAAAACTAACATATCTATCTGAATGCACCTTGTTTTTGTAATGGTATAAAAATATTTCCAGTAGTTGTCTGAATTTCCAACGATACCTAACGTAATATAACGTCCGAATTTTTTTACTAAAATTGGTGGGTGCTTGTTTTTCGATTTTATCCTGTTTTTTTGAGTGAAAAACTGTATTTTGAAGTACTTTTGCAGTTTTTCACAGTTTAACTTCAAAAGTACTTATATTTTTTTATCATTTATTTGCTTGAGGCTTGAGCACTGCTGTGCCAAGTCAGCCTCGTAAGGTTTTACAAACAGATAGTAAATAATTAAAAAAATACAATTTCACAAACAATACAATTTAATTAAAAAACACACGCATATCCTTCCAGAATATTGTGCATTCAATGACTCAATTTCTAATGGCGACATGCAAAATGACTCCTACGGCATACCTAGGGAACAATCCAGAACAAAATAAAACAAAAAACATAAAGGAAAAGTCTAATGATAAAAGAATAGCACAAACTAAAAATTATCTCTCCTCGAAAAAACTTCTTTAGCAAATGTATTAATAGTAAAACTTTGTTCCGAAAGAGGTCTCCCAAGCAATACGTTAAGTCCGCCACTATGCGAGCAAGAATAATGAATACCTACTCAAAACAATGAACCCGGTAATATTCACGGACAAAATCACGGGTAAAATCTACTAAAATGACACTATCTTCAAAGCAAAATGCATAAAAGTAAATCATACACGAAAAGGCGACAGTCAACAAAATGCAAAACGAATGAAAGTCAAAAAAGTACCTGAAAACTTAAATTGAAAACGTGTTCACTAAAAATGTAAACTTGAACAGAAATTTGCCGCAAAAATGAAACTAAAAAAACGTCTTCATAAGTTCGGTAACCCAGTAACGTATGTTTGTTATGTAAAATGAAGTTGGTAACTTTTTGAACGTTTTTAGGGTTCCATACCCGAAAGGGTAAAGGTCATAGAACACTATGCCCGCACCGCAACGGCACAGCTCCAACCCAGCAAATAATGTGTCATTTAAATTTGAACATTAAATCGTATGACGTATGATATATTTCATAACGTCAATACAAAAAAGCCAACGGCGGGCTGTCAGCGCGCGGGTTCCTATCTAACAACTCACGTTGTTATGAAATATATCATACGTCATACAATTTAATGTTCAAATTTAAATGACACGTTATTTGCTGGGTTGGAGCTGTGCCGTGACCGTGCCGGTACAATGTGCCATGACCTTAAAACGGTCCTTCTTGCTAAGACTTCAGTGTACGTCCGTCTATCACCGCCGTATCTCGTGGACCGTGATAGTTACACAACTGAAAGTATATCAGAATATCTATTCCTGTTACCACTATAGCATAATATACCTATATTAAAAACTATTTTTTTTTCTTAACCTATATTGGCCCATTGCTGGGCAAAGGCCATTTAGACAATTATCTCACTGACTGGCCGCAGCATGCTTCAGATAAAGAAGAATGGAAGACTTTGGGGGAGGCCTTTGCCAACTAGTGGGAAAACTAGAACAAATTAAATATTTTACAGAGGAGGGTAAGAGACCCGCTGGACGCCGCAGGAAGTCATGGTTGCGGAACATACGGGAGTGGACCGGCATCGCCTCTGTCGAGCGACTATTCCAACTGGCTATGGACAGAGAGGAGTACAAAAAGCTGACCGCCAACCTTCAGGAATGAAGAGGCACCAAAAGAAGAAGAAGACAGAGCTCCCGACGAGAAGTTTTGCTAGTTTTTAAGATAATCGTGCGGAACCCCTATTGCGCGAGTTCGAATCGCACTTGGCTTGTTTAACAAAACTGTTCCAGTTTATATTTGAGCAAAATGTCGCTGACTTTTATACACCGTTGCTTTTCAGAAACTGTTACGTCGTGTAGCTGACGTTAAATTTTAAAACGTACTCAACGTCATTTTGGTTATTATCGTTTTGGGAATAGTTTTGTACTTTTATTGAGCAAAGTTTGAATAAGTAGTTTCTACAACAACTACTTAACGCGCCTGGATAAAAGGCAGCCTTTACTTAACTTTCTTAGATAAATAGATTGTCTAATAGTGCAAGCTTTTGAAGTCAGACTATTAGCACAGTTTACATATTATGTAGAACAGTTGGGAAGCTACCTACTTAATGTTCGTAACGTCACACTCGTACACGCATGCGATTTGACGAGCATTTATGTACCTTTATAAGTGCTGTCAGTACTGGCTGTCGCGTTAAGAGCTACCGCGCTAGCTCGCATTCGGACAAATTAGGAACTAAAGTTTGACAGATATTTAAGTCAGTACTACCAAATGACAACCCTTTGGCTTCGATGGTGCTTACGTCATCATTTTGACAACAAGGCTTAGCTTCATTACTGTTACATCTTTATTTTGTGCTATTAGTTTCTGAGATTAGTCGGTTACCCATCCATGGTTCGGCCGTATCAAGCGTTGCTTAACCTTGTGATCTAATGACTCGTAGAGCTCATACCTAGCCACGAGCTCTTCATTACAACTTGAGTTTCTAACAGTACTAAAATAAGCTCCTAACTATTTTAGTCGAATAGTTAGGTGAGCTAGAGGGCTTTCTCTATTACAAAGGGCTTACATAGGCAACCTTATTGACATTCCCGGGCCATTAATCTAGACTACGGGCTAGTTCTAATATTTCTGTACCTATCTAGTAAGTAAATGCTACATTAAGGTTTCAACCCTTTATGTAGCATTTAAACTACCAAATCTAATTTTAATGGTAGGTATTAGAAAATTATAAATCACTAGCTTCTGCCAGCGGCTTCGCCCGCTTCTCGAGGGAACTATTCCCCGTAGCCGGATAAAAAGTAGCCTATGTTGTTCCTCAGGGTCTATTCTATCTCTGCACCAGATTTCATCAAAATCGGCTCACTGGTTTAAGCGTAACAGACAGACAGAGTTACTTTCGCATTTATAATATTAAGTAGGGATAGTAGGGACTTTAATACCATTTGAGATGTTGAGAGTAACTTCTGCCAGAGTTTGTTTGTTTGAACGCGCTAATCTCTGGAACTACTGGTCCGATTTAAAAAATCTTTCAGTCTTAGATAGCCCATTTATCGAGGAAGGCTATAGGTTACTTTTTATCCGGGTGCGCCAAGTAGTTCCCACAGGACACGGGTGAAACCGCTGGCAGAAGCTAGTAATATTGATATAGATAAATTAATGGAGTACAAAATACTTACACAAAACGACTATCTACCTACACAAACCCAATTTAAACAGTCAAGGAAACCGATAGCCGAGCAAATATGACAAGAAATAAACGATCATTCAGCTTGGTACAGCAAATCCAGCTTCCGTAAACCTGAGCTTAAGTTGACAATACGCTACCAGATCAAGCGCCGTATAAATTGTGCACCACTGACAGAATAAATTACTGTATCAACCACCTTCATGGGAAAATCACCCCTGTATCAAGAAGCATAGTGATGAAAATAGCGTGAAGGGATTTATACGATGATCTATTTGGATTTGATGTGATGTAAGTCTCGGTCAGCCGTTTACAGATCTGTACGTTTGTTTAGATTTGTTAGTGTTACTGTTTAAAAGAAAACATTAAACAGTTATAGTGTACATGTGTAAATAATTCGGGTTCCTTGAATTTTGGGTCGGGATTATTTCTGGTCTTACCGATGTCCAAGGTACAGCTTTATCAGTCAAATTAAAGAGAAGGTGAAAGTTGTGAAGTTTGAAGAGCTCATGGCTAAGTCAAAGCCGCGTGGATCAATCGATCATAAGGTTAAGCAACACTTGGCGCGGTCGGTCCGTGGATGGGTGACCATCTTGTCATAACGCCGTGTTTCGGAAGGTACGATACTGTGGGTCCGGCTGTCATTTGAAACATCTTTGGCAGTCGTTACGGTAGTCAGAAGCCAGAAAGTCTGACAACCAGTTTTACCAAGGGTGCCAGGTTGCCCGGGTAACTGGGTTGTGGAGGTCAGACAGGCATCGCTCCATGTAAAACACTGGCTCTCAGCTGCATCCGGTTAGACTGGAAGCCGACCCCAACATAGTTGGGAAAAAGCTAGGCAGATGATGTGAAAGTTGTGTAGTTTAAGGATGTTCAGGAATTGCCTTTTGTTAGGCAGAAATGGAAAGAACTGCAGCGACAAGAGCTAGGCTCTGAAATTAAAGAACTAAGTTACCGATACAGGTCATCTTTTGCAGGACAAAATGGAACAATAATATTCAAGAATATATTATTGTATTATAAATTATAGGAGGAGTAATTACTATGGTACTGTGAGACATTACCAGGTGAGTATTAACTTTATTAAGATGAGAAGCTCATGATCAAGAAATAGGTGCTTGGGACGATTAATCATAAGGTTAAGCAACGCTTCGCGGTCTGAAGATGGATGGGTCCCGGCTGCCATTTGAACATAAGCAGTCGGTACGGCAGGAACCAGAAAATCTGACAACTAGTATTTCCAAGGTGTATCGGGTTTCCCTGGGATATGGAAGATAGTTAGCAATCACTCCTTTTTTTTATATATTATTTTATATCGATGGGAAATCATCAGTATGACCCCTCCCGCTGTGGGTGACAGCGGAAGGGAGTATCAGACTTTTACTGACTAAAACCCACCGTGTTCCTTCGGGAGCCCTTTGTGTGCCAGGGCCGCGGTAACTCTTTCGAACAACCCGCAGCCCTAGCAATCACTCCTTAGGCATTCTTTATAATTTTTTTCAAAGATTTTGATAGAATGAGCAATTGTACACTTTTTTATCATTTAGACTTGTCTAGCAAATAAAGCGTTATTGTCGTCTTACTAAACAAAAAATATCGAGATTAATTTTCTTAACATTAACTAAAGCAAAGCTTTACTTTACTAAGGCGTGTTAATAAAAGAATAGCTTTAAAACTACAAGGCGCTGTATTTATTGCTCGCGTAGATTTATTGCTCTGAGAAATATAGGAACATTGCTACCCTTTTACGTATTTTATAATACCAGTGTATTAAAACTTACTTGCAATTACTGGTACAAGTTTATTTATTAATATTTGTTTTGATAGTATGTCGTGTTGGAGTCGGAAATGGTCGAGTCGATGGCAAAAAAGAGTTAAGCCTCATGTTTATGGTAAACAAATACCCACGATAAACAGTGGGTCCCGGCTGTCATTTGAACATCTTTGGCAGTCGTCACGGGTAGCCAGAAGCCAGAAAGTCTGACAACCAGTCCTTACCAAGGGGGGTGCTCAGGTTGCCCAGGTCTGGTTGTGAGGTCAGATAGGCAAGTCGCTCGCATGTTAACACTGGTTTCAGCTGCATCCGGTTAGACTGGAAGCCGACCCCAAAAATTGTTGGGAAAAGGCTAGGCAGATGACCTCATGTTTATGGTAATGTTTGACCGTCTATTGGTCCAGTTGACAGTAGCTGTCAGAGGGCACACATAGGTCAATCATCAATTGAAAACTGACAGGAAACAATAATATTATACCTACATGCAAACTTTCCCATTTATAATATTGATGATGGTGATGATGGCGTCCTAGCCGATTGCCGGCCACGGTGGCTGTTCTCGTATAAGAAGATCAGCTAGCTGCTCAGGACATATTATAGTGCACAAGCATTTGCGCAGACATAGGTGCACTCCCTATTCCCTCACTCTCATAACCCGATGGGACGGCAATCCGACACGACCGGAGAGAGATCAGGCGC
>NWSH02000571.1:3768453-3784834 GCA_002382865.2 Heliothis virescens
AGCTGCGCAGGACATATTATAGTGCACAAGCATTTGCGCTGACACAGGTGCACTCCCTATTCCCTCACTCTCATAACCCGATGGGACGGCAATCCGACACGACCGGAGAGAGATCAGGCGCAGGACCGACATTAACGTGCTCTCCGATGCATGGGTGTATCAATCACCAACTTCCAACTCCGGGCTGTTTAGTGAAAGTTTCTAAAACCCACAAAGCGATTTCGGCCCGTCCCGGGAATCGACCTGAGACCAACGAGGCAGTCATTTATAATATTAGTGGAAAGTAAGGTAGGAAGATATCGTCTTTACGTTGTCGGTGTCGTAATATTACTCCTACCAACTAAAACCCATCCGTATTCCTTCACCTTCACGTTTCAAGGTCACAGATAAGCTAGTGTGCGCACACCTTAATATAACCTTGTAGGGAAGTAGGTGTAATATTACAAAACAAAGTTCCCTGGAGTAAAACAAAAATATTCCACGTGTTTTATCATGTTAGATCACGCACAATTTGGAATTTACACACAACTAGCTTTTTATCCCGGTTTCATGTGTGTCTCTAGGGAACTACTTTCTGGATACAATGTAGGTACAGACAACAGCACATCAAGTTACTACAATATGACAAATTTCTGCAATGGATTTTCAACCTTATCACAACAGTGGGTAGGTTAATGTTTGATTGGTAAAATTTGACAGATTCGTATACGTTGACCTGCTGTCGTCTCTACTTTTTCAAGCTATACCTACCTTCTTGTAAATCAGATAAGTATTTTTGAGATTTATGACCGATAAACAGATAGTTTATTTCGCATTTACATATAATATTAGTAAGGGGTATTATTCAGGATTATTGTTCAATGATTTTGTGAACAGGTTCAGTAGTTTTGAGCATATTCCTTACATACACACCTATAAATCTTTTTTGTCTATACTCGTTCTGAAGACCAGTCTCAAATAATCTTATTGTCAAAATACGTGTACGGTGTTGTCAGTGAGACTTTTAGGAAATTGTTCCATTTCCTGGCAACATTCGAACTGAATTTGTTATTATCTATTTCAGCTTTGACTTAGTTCAGGAGAATGTTATTTTAGTTTTGACGTTCTGTTGGATTCATGTCTACGTAAGAGCTGTACGGGTTGATCGGTCGTAAGGTTAAGCTATTGTTTAAGCGTTGTGTTCGTGGATGGATGACCATTTTACTTCGTAAAAGACCTCAATATATAAGTAATAATTGGCTTAGGAAACGTTAAGATTGACTATGTTGTATTATTATTCATTTACTGCGAGGTTATATAGATGGAGCAACCGACGGACCTCCTCAATCTAGTTACCCGGGCAACCCGATACCCTAGTAAGACTGCTTGTCAGACTCTGGCTTCTGTCTACCCGGAACGACTGTCTGCCAATGTATTTATCGTACCTGACGTAACACAGAGAAACCCATCATGACAAGATGGTAATCCATCTACGGACTGACCGCGCCGAGCATTGCTTAACCTTATGGTTAATATATCAATTCGTGTAGCTGTAATTTAGCTACGGGCTCCTGGGTGTTAGGTAGGCTATACTTAGTTAAATTACAGTATTTAAATTAGTATGTGGGTAAAACTAATACATTACCATAATTATAATAGACAGACATACGCACAACTTCTGACATAATAAATCAAAACATTTCCAATTGAAAGTGCAGGATGAAATAATTAATTTATCACCCAATAAACATGAACTGTCTACAAACTTCCAATGATCCGCCTCAATATTTACTCAGTTCAGTATCGAAAACTAATGTTACATACATAGTATTTGTTTAGGCTCTCACACTATAATTGGGTAACAAGAATCTGACTCTATTAATGTCATTAACTTATGTTTGTTTGTCTGTTTGTTGGGGTATTGGTCCTTATCTTGTTTGATGACATCTGAAAAGGTTACCCACTTTTAATTTTTACGTGGAATATTTTTTTTCAGAAAACAACAGGTCACGGTACCCGAATCTGTCAAATTAACCTACCACTATAGTGATAAGGTTGAAAATCTATTGCAGAAATTTGACAGATTGTGGTAACTTGATGAGCAGTCGTCCGTACACTGAAACATTAACTTCGGGAATATATTTGGTAAAAGTCTCTGATTGTTTGCTTGAATGCGCGCCAATCTCAAAAACTTACTGGTCTAATTTGAGCTTTCACTCTCATCCGAGTGCACGCAAAAAATCCCACGGGACACGTCCGAAACCACTCGTAAAAACTAATAAATTACAAAATAATCGGATAACCATCTATACCGATTGAAATCTATATACGTACATATAATAAAAAAGTAAAAAAATCGTGTTTGTACATGCTGGTCTCAGGAACTGCTGGACGGATATTGATGAAACTTTTTTTTATATAGCTATTAGTCCTCGCTAACATATAGGCTATCTTTTTTTCTTAAATTTGCTCTTTAAGGGGGTAGAAAGAGCTGGTTAATTTGTATTAAACTCATACAAATCATAAGACATATAAATCATAAGACCCTTAACCAAAAACGTTGACCCCAAGGTCATCAGTTCACGAGCATGACACGTGAGTGCTTATAATCTCATTAGCGGCTAAATTGATTAGTCTGATATCGTTGAGTGCTTCCCAATTTATTGCGTCACTCACACTTGACTGGAAGACAAGGGGCCTAGTCTTTGAAGTCTGAGGTATTTGATTTATGTTTGATTCTTGAAAAAACTAAACTTTTTGCTAAATCCGTTATGATGTATACCTATCCTTAACAAACACAAATTATCATGTTTGTGTGGGAAATAAATGAATATTGCATTTTACCACATACATGAGAGTACTTTTATACTGATATTATTAAATCAATTCGTACAAAATTATTTCCTAATTATTCTAAAATATCAAAAATGCACAAAGTTAATATTCAAGTTTTCACTTCTGCCAGCACTCCCGGAGTGCAACCCGTTGTATTGTACGGAATATCTGTCTATACGTTATTATGTTATTAAGAATTACCACGAAGGGCTCAAAAGAAATAAACACAAAAGAATACCAAAATATTAATTAACAACAGAAGGGGAAGTTTAACTCCAAATTAACAAAAGCCCTAAGAATGCAAAGTCAAACGTAAGACAAAAAGTCTGAGTTTTCATCAAGTTTTTTGGTTTTTTGTGTTCTGACCTTTTAACACCTACAGAACGAGTATAGATAAAAAATATTTATAGGTGTGTTTGTAAGTGTAAGACTTCGTTGTCTGTCTGTTTGTCTCCACGCTGTATCTCTTAACCGTGATAGCTAGAAAGCTGAAATAATAAAAAATATATTAAGGGGCTCCCCATACAATAAACGTGTGAAACCGCAAATTATAACATGGTTATTCATTAATATTAATTCATTGTAAGAAAAACTAAGTTATTTTTTGCTGTCCGAAAAATGTTTGTATTTTGACTAGTTGTAGGTAAAAGATACGTTCGTTTTTTCATATATAATGGTACGGAACCCTTTATGCGCAAGTCCAACTCGCACTTGGCCGGTTTTTTCAGGTTTAATCTTTTGACGTGAGTGTTTGATAGAAAGACAATGACACTTTTGCATTATACAGCACTAAAGAAGAACAGACGCCAGCATATCGCAATCTGTCAAATTTCTTCAATAGATTTTCAACCTTACCGCAATAGTGGAAAGTTAATATTCGATTGGTAAAATTTGACGGATTCGGGTAGGTTAACCAGCTTTCGCCTGTACATATTGCTCTTTAGTTACGTTTTTTTGTACGAAACTTCGTACAAAAAAAGGACACGACCTATATTAAATTATTTACATGCTAATTACGCGTTACGCACAAACATACAAACCACACCTTTTAATTAAATGTACTCGCATGCAATTAAATTGAATAAACACTTTTGAAAAAACATTTTCATTAAAGGGTGGACTAATTAAAAATAATTAACGGCTTAACAACAAAGTACTTTGGCTTTGCAAGGAAATACGGGCGTGACGTCACGATTCACCCATCCATCATATACAGGATGTTCCGGAAAGTGTTGGAGGTATGTTTTTTATGTATAGGGTGTTGAAAAATGTGCTTTTGATTTTGTTCGTGTTTAGAATATGGATAGGATGAATTTGGAGTTTTGTGATGAATGACATCAATGGTTCTGAAGAGTCGAATTGTTGAAGAGTGATGGGAATATCTATCTATAATCTCTATATATCTATAATCTCAAATTAAAAAAGTTGAACATGAGTCTGAATTCATTTGTAACTTTACTCATGATGAATAGTACCTTTATTCATACTCGTATTTGTTTTTTGTAATGCCAGGTTTAATTAATACCAGGATAAAAAATATCTACGCACTGAATTAACCCGAAGTTAACTTATCTCAATGTCTTTCAACCGCTTAGCCGTTTAATATAGAGTCTGACCAATACATTCTTATAATATTGCTAGCTTCCGCCAGCGGTTTCACTCGCTTTCCCGTGGGAACTACAGCGCGCACCCGGATAAAAAGTAGCCTATAACCTTTCTCGATAAATGGGCTATCTAACACTGAAAGAATTTTTCAAATCGGACCAGTAGTTCCTGAGATTAACGCGTTCAAACAAACAAACAAACTCTTCAGCTTTATAATATTAGTATANAGCCTTCCTCGATAAATGGGCTATCTAACACTGAAAGAATTTTTCAAATCGGACCAGTAGTTCCTGAGATTAACGCGTTCAAACAAACAAACAAACTCTTCAGCTTTATAATATTAGTATAGATAGGTAAATAGGTATAAACCTACGTGTTAAGTTATGCAGGTTTACGTAAAATTTTATTCAATCTATATCCAAAATAAAATCAGTACATAAATCGTTTTATCGAACCGACCTATAAAAAGCCCTTTTACGCCTATATAAACAAAACCAGTACAGTAAACAAAGAATAATATAATTCGGAAATCTTTCTATACTCCATATATTTTACGAGCTATATAAAAACATAAACTGTGTCGCCCCTTTGTAGGTTTATTGCTATATATAAATGTGAAAGTGTTTGTTGGTTTGTCCTCTTTTTGCTGACATTGATTGACATGGCTTTCGGAAAATTGGGCGGCGACGGATTAATTTTCCATATTTTTGTTGGCGTTAATATCTGATATATCGTAAAGCCGTCATATGTATATAGGTAACCAAGTCGTTATTTTTATGTACTACCTATTTTTTCAACCTGTGTCTGGAAAGAAATTAACCTATGTCATTTCGGGCTCTAGACTGTCACTACCGAAATTCACTTAAATCGATACAGTGGTTTTGGTGACAAAGCCGGACAGACCGGCAGACAGACAAACCTTTTTGCATTTATGATATTTTAATTGAATTGAATTAATACAAACTACACAGATCGATGATCCTTTGAAAACAGTTGAAGAATAAAACCGATTAAAAAACTATACAACTAAGTAAAAACTACACCTTTACAAGAATATATAAAAATCAGACGACACTGCAGGCAAAAGCTAGTAAGTTATAAACAAATAATAAACCTCCTTACACACGTAAAGCCGAATGCTCGGCTTATAGTAAACTTTATCGCGAATAAGGTGTAGGAAGTCAGCTCAAACCCTTTTAACAAAAACGAATGAAAAATAAAACAGGTTGTTTTTGTAAATGGCAAATGCTATATCTAATGTTTTATACTAGTAATATTCCATCGGGTTATGAGAGTGAGGGATAATATGTCCTGCGCAGCTGGCTGATCTCCTTATATGAGAACAGCCGTCGTGGCCGACAATCGGCTAGGACACCATCATAATTATTCAGGCAAAAATCCTTATCGAGTACAAGGCGTTGTCCCGTAATTTCACCCGCGTCCTGGGGTAACTTCTACCAGTACTCGGCCAAAATATAGCCTACTAGCCGTTTTCCCGCGGTTTCACTCGCATCCCGTGGGAATTACTGCCCGTACCCGGATAAAATATAGCCTATGTCACTCGTGGATAATGTAGCTTTCGAATGGTGAAAGAATTTTTAAAATCGGTCCAGTAGTTTTTGAGCCTATTCATTACAATCAAACAAACAAAGTTTTCCTCTTTATAATATTAAGTATAGATGTTACTTGGGGATAGTCTAGCTAATCAACAGTTAAATAATTTTTTATATCGTTCCAGCACTTTTTGAGCCAATTCGCTACGAATATGGTTACTTACACACAAATATTTCCTCTTTATAATATTAGAACATTTCAATGCACTTTAATTATATTTCATATTACTGAAGGAAGTTCTTTGAGTTTCAATAATTGCGAGACAATAGTTATTGTTATTATGAAGCATGTTTATTCATCAATAATTGATTGCATAGTTTATTAGCTGTGTATTTGCTCGTTAATAATTAATTAGTACAAATAAGTGACTATTATATTATGATATAGGTAATACTTGGTTTGTTGCCGCACTGCTGTGCCTGGGGGACACGTAAACCAGGCGTTCCCGAATGCTACTTAGAATTTCTTTACTGCAATTCCATGTTAGAGACTTAGCTTAGAGGCATGTGGATTTTAAACAAATATTTTTTGGCAGCAAAAAATAACCTTGTTTTTCATACAAATGTATGAAAAACAAACTTATAATTTGCGGTTTCACACGTTTGTTGTATGGGGATCCCCCTTTATATATTTTTTTTAATGTTTAATATTTGATGTTATAGCGGTAAAGAAAATACTTACATAATTTGTGAAAATTTCCGCTTTCTAGCAATCACGGTTTATGAGATACAGCCTGGAGACAGACGAACAGACAGACAACGAAGTCATAATAATAGGGTCCCGTTTTATCCCTTAGGTACGGAACCCTAAAAACTCTGACACTAAGGCTTATTAGGTGATTAAACCTGCAGCTTACTCGATAAGAACCAGAAGAAGTCTCTTTAATTTAGTTTTTACTTAACATTTATAATAAAAAGAAAGACAATACATTGCACTTAAAAGAATTAACGTACATAGCGTGGCTGGTTTTAACTACCTTACAAATGGCTTGGTTAGCTTAGACCGAGTTCAAGTAGGTACTAATGGTACCTTCTAAACCGTATAAAGCAGTGACGTACTGACGTACTCTAGTAAATAATGGTCGAAACAGACAATAGTATTCTACAATGATTATGGTCGGAGAGGAAAATGTTTGTCAAAAATAATGAGGAAAAACGAAGCTATCAGGATTTGACAGAATTCTGTCATGCGGGCGCTTATTGTTAAATACTCGATAATGAGTAGTCTTAACAACAAATGTTTTTATAGAAAATTACTAGCTATTTTCTATCGGTTTCACTCGTATTCTGAGAGAATTTGTTCTTCTACCCGGATAAAATATAACATACTAGCTTCCGCCAGCGGTTTCATCCACGTCCCGTATGAACTACTCCGCGCACCCAGATAAAAAGTAATTTTCTTGATAAATGGGCTTTCTAATACTGAAAGAGTTTTTCAAATCGGACTTGTAGTTCCTGAGATTAGCGCGTTCAACCAAACAGACTAAGTCCTTTGCCACACTAGACGGAAATTCCGTCGCCGAACTCCCGCGGCGGAACGCCAATACATGTTATCTATACTAATATTATAAAGAGGAAAACTTTGTTTGTTTGTTTGTTTGGTTGTAATGAATAGGCTCAAAAACTACTGGACCGATTTTAAAAATTCTTTCACCATTCGAAAGCTACATTATCCACGAGTGACATAGGCTATATTTTATCCGGGTACGAGCAGTAATTCTCACGGGATGCGAGTGAAACCGCGGGAAAACGGCTAGTTGCATATAAAATACAAATAACGGAACGACCGATCTTCCGTGCGTAGTGTGCCCGTTATTTGTTTTGTGTGGCAAAGGCCAAACTCTTCAGCTTTGTAATATTAGTATACTTGGTGATAGTAAAGCTTCCCAACAGTGAAAGAATTTTTCAAATTGGTTCAGTATTTTCGGAGCCTTTGAGGTATAAACATGTTTTGTCCTCTTTATTATATTAGTGTAAATAATTAAGATGACGTCTTCAAGTAAATATTAATTTAGTGATGATGGGGCATCCCAGCCTATTGCCGGCCACGGCGGCTGTTCTCATATAAGGAGATCAGCTAGCTGCGCAGGACATATTATAGTGCACAAGCATTTGCTGTGACACAGGTGCACTCCCTATTCCCTCACTCTCATAACCCCATGGGACGGCAATCCGTCACGACCGGAGAGAGATCAGGCGCAGGACCGAATTAACGAATAACTACAGCTTGAAGTATACAAAAGATTACTTAGGCTCCATAAACATAGACCTTTACTAACCTTTATTACATTTACAAACTATCAGAGTGTCGTTTACATAAAGACTTATACCTACTTTAGGGATGCTTAAATACTTGCTGAGGACCCCAAAGGCATTACCGCGCACATTAGTGGTCACCAAATAGCTGAAGTTTTGAAGATAAAACTTATTTAAAACAAAACTTTGTGAAGGTGTTTTGTTAGACCATTTTTGTTTTTCTTTTTCTTTTAGGCTCTTAATGTGTAGGTGAGCTAATATACTGCGTACTTTAATTAACTTCGCTCTTTCTAAGTTTGTTAACGACAGTGTGGTTGTCAAATGTTTGAATAAAATACTATTGCGTAAGCGCGAGGTTGATTGCTGACTTAAAGGCGGGGTTGCGGGTTGTTTGAAAGAGTTACCGCGGCCCTGGCGCATAAAGGGCTCCCGATGGAACACGGTGGGTTTTAGTCGGTAAAAGTCTGACACTCCCTCACGCTGTCACCCACAGCGGGAGGGGTCATACAGATGATTTCCCAATGTTAAAAAAGCGCTACTTTTTATCCGGGTGCGAGAGAGTAGTTCCCTCGAAACGTGGATAGAAGCAAAGGCAATGAGTAGTTTTTTTTAATCAAAATTATATTCAAGACATTTTACAAATGTCATGTGATGTTATGACCTATCTATACTTATATTTGAACGCGCTAATCTCAGGAACTACTGGTCCGATTTGAAAAATTCTTTCAGTGTTAGATAGCCTAGTTATCGAGGAAGGCTATAGGCTACTTCTTATCCGGGTGCGCCGAGTAGTTCCCACAGGACGCGGGTGAAACCACTGGCAGAAGCTAGTATATTGATTGAATTTTCCGCTCGGTTTTTCGAACAAACAATTGAAAACTACTGCTGCAAAAGGTGACGTTTGAAACCAATCAACAGATTTTTTACCGACAAAAATCTATTTTATTTAGCTAGAAATATCCGCCAGTGTGAAAACACTGTTAGGCACTATGACCTGAAACTTGCTGATAAAGCAGACTAGTGCATTCAGCTGAATCACGAAAGCTGTAAAGTCTATAAGTACCACAATGTTGACGAATCTCTAACTAATCGGATTAAACTAAAGCCTAGGATTCCACAAATAACTTGTTAAGTAACTTTAGAAGGAAGGGTGCGTCCTGCGTGGGTAAATCAATGCGAACGCGATGCGAAGCGATCCGGAGCGAATCCAAAGATGATCTTTGCACCCCGCTGTATGCACCACGTCACGTAGGCAAAGGAAATTACATGTTTGTTATTTTCGCATCGCATTTGTTCGCATCAGGATCGCTTACATAGGATGCGCTGTAAGTATCGTAATTAATTTTAGCCTAGCTAGTTTTTGATGAGAATTTTATTTGCACAGAACAAACACCCTTTGTAAAACTGTTAGTCAGATTTTTTTGATTTCTGACTACATGTAATGGCTGTCAAATGCACAAATAACGACTGCGACCCACCAATTAAACGTGCCTTCCGAAACACGGAAGAACTCGTTATAACGATGGTAACTACAGGCGTTGATAAACATAATGAACCCATCGATACGTGCCATCACTATTAACACCAAAATATATAACGAAAAAACATAACACACATTTGAAATTTGAAAGCCCGGGGGTAATTACCGATCCACTATTTATATCAAACGCAGATTCGGATCAAACATGTAAATACCGAGTATTAGATACGTGTATAGGTAAATGTATACTTGTATAGGTACATGTATACGTGTATAGGTAGGTATTTAACGCTTCAGCTTCAGGCTAAATCATTAACATTTATAATAGCCGTGTTTTAGTATAGAAGCCCGTGTTTAGTTTACATGTATGTGTGCTACTCGTAGTAACTGATATTGTGTTGCTGTTTAACAATATTCAATGGTGGTAAAATTGTTTTCGAGTTTGGAAAAATACTTGCTATCCTTTTTGGCACGTTATTGAGGGTGCTTGCATTTGAAGTTAGTTTTCGTTAAATTCGTTTTATTTGTAAGTTTCATACTGAAATCAAAATTTTAATATGAAGAGAGAATTTCGTGTTTATAATTTAAAACAAATAATTTTTTTATGTGATTTTTTATTAGCTAGCGAATATAATATTTAGCATTAACAAAAAACTAGTTACTTCGCGAGAAATTACTCCCCGAATCCGTACCCCACTTACACGCTGGTATACGACAGTCCGTGTAACTTACAAGGAAATGATAGATATACCTATCTCTATATCAAAATTTATCTCCATCTGTTCAGCCCTTTAACAGCAGATCTCATCCACCTGGTACCCAAAGGGACTAAGATTGCTCAAGTACCATTCTTATTACTCATATCAGCCTCGTTGGTGTGGTCGCATAGCCGACTGCTGTGCACGAGGTCTCGGGTTCGATTCCCGGGACGGGCCGAAATAGCTTTATGGGTTTTAAAAACTTTCACAAAGCAGCGGAGTTAGAAGTTTGTGATTGATTCACCCGTGCATTGGAGAGCACGTTAATGTCGGTCCTGCGCCTAATCTCTCTCCGGTCGTGTCGGATTGCCGTCCTATCGGGTTATGAGAGTGAGGGAATAGGAAGTGCATCTGTGTATGCGCAAATGCTTGTGCACTATAATATATCTTGCGCAGCTGGCTGATCTCCTTATATGAGAACAGCCGCCGTGGCCGATAATCGGCTAGGACGCTATATTATCAGCTTTTAGGTAGAATTTTTCAAAATTGACAAAGTCTGAAACTAACGACTCTTACTAGTCCAACCTCCATAATTACAAAATTTAAACTCTAGCACATCCAAAAGAAAAGCGCTTTAAAGTGCTTTTCAGCCAAAGAGAAGCTTAGTCGTAACAAAATGGTGTACTAAGCACTTACTTGAAGAAATTCAACTACAAAGAAAGCAGCCGACGACGATAATTTACTTTTTCGAGTCTGTTTTGTGTCTTTGTAATTTAATTTAGTATTATCACTGTTTTTGTACAAAACAAGCACCTTATTTTAATGGAAACATCATCAGCCTAGACTTTTCCCAATTAAGTATATTGGGGTCGGGTCCCAGCCTAACCGGATGCAACTGAGAAGCAGTGTTTTATAGAAAGTGACTGCCTGTCTGACTTCCACAACCCAGTTACCCGGGCAACCTGGCACCCCTTTTAAACTGTTTCAACTTGTCTGCTCGAACTACCCTAAACGACGCCAAAGAGTTTAAATGACAGCCGAGCCCATCAGTTTATCGTGCCTTCCGAAACACGAAAGTACTCGTTCTAACAAGATGGTCACCCATCCACGGACCGACCACGCTAAGCGTTGCTTAACCTTATGATCGATTGATCCGCGCGGCTTTGAAAAAGATTTACTAGAATTCTAAGCAAAAATGTCTACATTAACAAAGAATCACATAAATCTAAAAACAATTCTTTATATTCGGTAAAACCTTTGGTGCTAAATGTAGTCTCAGGCACGATTTATGGAACAAAAGTCTAGCTCAGACAATATAAAATCTAGATAACTACACATAAATATAAAGAGGTGTCTGTCTGTAATGTGAAAATAAACAGATTTTATTATCTAAAGTGTTTTGGATTGCTATTATTATAAAAGGCTAGTAAGAGCTTCTACTTAAAGACACTCAATTTATGTCCATACATACATAATATGTATTACATATATATAACTATACTAAGGTGTAGTAATGATGAAAAAATTGTTGGTTTATTCGCACTCTAAAGGCTCCAAAAATACTGAACCGATTTGAAAAATTCTTTCACTTTTGGGAAGCTACACTATCTCCGAGTAATAAAGGTCATATTTTATCAGGGTAAGAGAAGAAGTTACCCCTGGAGGTGGATGGAACCGCTGGGGAACATCTGGTATTGTTAATGGCCAATAATAATATAATTTTATAATATAAAATATAAAATATATAAAATATAATTTTTATAATATTATGTATTAGTTTATAAGTATTGTTAAGTATATATGTATCTGTATTCTATGGGCCTTAGTTGCCTGAAATAAAGGTATAAATAAATAAGGGTACTTGAAGATAATTAAGCTTCATTCAGACTAGAGGTGTCTATGTACATATAGGTACAAGTAATTGATTACACCTAGAAATACAGCGACGATACTTCAGTACCTATAATCTATACCAATATTACAAAGCTAAAGAATTTGTTTGCTTGAACGTGCTTACCCCAAGAACTACTGAACCAATTTGAATAATTCTGTCACTGTTGAGAAGCTACACTATCTCCGAGTAACATAGGCTATATTTTTTCAAGGTACGTGAAGTAGTTTTCACTGGACGCTTACGAAACCGTAGGAAGCAGCTAATTATAAACAACTAGCTTTCTGCCCGCGGCTTCGCCCGCGTGGAATTCGGTTATATTGCGGTATAATAAACGACACACAGCGCCATCTACAATCCATCCATCAAGCAAACAATATTTTTGTTTTCCCTCGGGNACTAGCTTTCCGCCCGCGGCTTCGCCCGCGTGGAATTCGGTTCGACACACAGCGCCATCTACAATCCATCCATCAAGCAAACAATATTTTTGTTTTCCCTCGGGAATATCTATTTTTTTCGGGATAAAAAGTACCCTATTATTTAATCCGGACTTCTAACTTTACGTCTGCAAAATTTCAAAGCAATCGGTTCAGTAGTTACGGCGTGAAAGCGGAACAAACAAACAAACTCACTCTCCGATTTATAATATTAGTAAGGATTGTATCTTACATTCGATTTGTGCAACCGAACAGTCCGTTGTTTTTCGAGTCAAGATTAAAATTTCACATAATATTCATGGAGCTAATGTAAAATACAACCTCTAATCCCAAAATTACAGATAGATTACTTATAGAAATCCCCCTACAGCTAACAAGGTCCAAACCAAAAAGTAACAAGCACAGCCACGGACAAAAACTAGTGGAGAATAAATTGAAACATAGCACGCTCGTCATACAACGATTGACAGAACGATTTTTTTTTATGACGGACAGAACCGGGTTACGTGAGAATAGTCGGTAAAAGGTTTTAGCTTTATTTTATTACTGAACTGGCTTTTGCAGACGACTTTGTCTGTTAGATGTAGGGTATAGAATGGGTGTATTGTAGTTTTATATATAGATATACGAAAGTAAATTGGTTGATATGTGTTTATCAATGTAATCTGAACTTCTATACTAATATAAGTTGAAGGTTTTGTTTTTTTCTTTGAATTGTAATCTATAGTACATGTATAGACCTCCTTATCGATTTCGATAATGGCGACCCATGATAATTCACCTCCTAGCGTGAGCCCTAATATGACTGGCTAGACCGAGTTTAGATTCAAAGACTCGATCGCAAGCGCTGCAGTACAGCTGACCCGCACTATTGAGAGTATTTATAAGGAGGGACCAATATTGTAAAGAATACGAGTTGGTGTACATGAACCCGTTAATCTCAGGAACTACACCGATTTGAAAAAATATTTCAGTATTAGAAAGCCCTTTTATTGGGGAAAGCTATAGGCCACTTTTGATCCGGGTGCGCGGAGTAGCTTCCACAAGACGGGGATGAAACCATGAGGAACAGACAGTATTTCCTGTAGCATACGTAAAAGATGGCTTTTTTCCAGGATATTATATGAATAATCTTGCAAATGCCGACGTTAGGAAGAAAAAATGCGAAGTGGATCTCCCGAACCATTAGTTTGGGTAAGCATGCGTGACGGATATTCTATCTATGACGAAAAGCATTGAGGAAAATTGCATTTTTATTTCGAGGAGGAAACTAAACGCTACGTAGTCTTTTTTCGTTATTCCTGTTGTTTTTCGTATTGTATTTTGTGTATTACACTGATTCTATGATAATAGAAATTATTATAGAGGTGTATTTTAACATCTAGTCTTACGAAGGATTATCAGATTGCCCAAGTAGCTGGGTTGGGGAGGTAAGACAGGCAGTCACTCTATCTATACTAATATTATAAAGCTGAACAGCTTGTTTGTTTGAACGCGCTAATCTCAGGAACTACTGGTCCGATTTGAAAAATTCTTTCAGTGTTACTAGCCCCTTTATCGAGGAAGGCTATAGACTACTTTTTATTCGGGTGCGCCGAGTAGTTCCCATGGGACGCGGGTGAATGTAAGATAATGCTCGTACTCAGATGCTGTATCCAGTAAGACTTGAAGTCGATCCCAACAATTTAGGAAAAATTATAGGTAAACTCGCTTCTGCTAGCGACTTCGCCCGTATAAAACTTAAAATTCCGTTTTTCCCGTTCCCGTGGGAATTTCGGAAATCCTTTTTTTTCCCTCGTGAGTCTTAAAATTAACCTCTGTGCAAAATTTCAGGTTTATAGATTCACGGGTTTGGGCCCTGCGTTGATGAGTCGGACTTTGATTTTTATATATGTACCTATAGATGATGATTTTGATATAAATTTGAAGTTATGTGTTTGGATGTACAACTAGCCGGTAATCAAATAAAAATAATCAAAAATTAAGCTTTTTCACTTGCAGATTTGTATTCATGTTGGTACAGAATATTAGCGCTAAGCACTACACCCAAGTTTTACACCGTTTTTATATTCTTTAAACTCGTAATGTGTTAGGCAGTAAATCTAACGATTTAAGTAATTTGCTCGAATCTTAAGCTATTACAGCTTACAGCTTCAAATAAAACAAGTTGTATAATAGGCCTATTAAGTCAAGTTACTTTTGAGGGTAGATTAAGATCTTAATCCGTGTATATTTTTATTTATTTCGATTAATAAGTCTGGCACGATAGACTGAGATTAAGTTACACGCACTTG
Source organism: Heliothis virescens (assembly GCA_002382865.2). Lineage (NCBI taxonomy): Eukaryota > Metazoa > Arthropoda > Insecta > Lepidoptera > Noctuidae > Heliothis > Heliothis virescens. The sequence goes on from NWSH02000571.1 coordinate 3,783,542, forward strand.
CAAGATTAGAACAAGAATTAAAAAAAAAAAAAACAAAAAATATGATAATTAAAATGAATAGGCAGGTCTAGTTTGGTGGCGAAAGATTTACCACAGCCCTGGTACATAAAGACCTGAAGAAGGAACGCGGCGCGGTGTGTTTTGGTCGGTAAAAGTCTGACACTCCGGATGATTTTGTGGTTTGTTACTTATTTAACCACCAATTAAATAAGTATCAATTTTTTCAACCTGGTTTTTATTTCAATATGTAAGCTGTTTGCCGCGGTTCCACTCACGTCTTAGGAAAACCATTTCTGACAACCGGGTAAAAAGAAACCTACTTATGTCCTTTCAAAGGCTCTAGACTATCGGTTAACGGCCATTCTCAATAACCTATCTAACTGTGGATTGGCTTCCAGAGATAGGAATTTGACATTACTTGTATGGGGCTAATGTCAAAATTCTATCACTAGTAAGCAAATCCAGAGATAGACAGAATATTGATTTCCGCAGTTTAATATAATAATGGCGTCCTAGCCGATTATCGGCCACGGCGGCTGTTCTCATATAAGGAGATCAGCCAGCTACGCAGGACATACCTATTACAGTGCACAAGCATTTGCGCAGACACAGGTGCACTCCCTATTCCCTCACTCTCATAGCCCTATGGGACGGCAATCCGACACGACCGGTGAGAGATCAGGCGCAGGACCGACATTAACGTGCTCTCCGATGCACGGGTGTATCAATCACCAACTTCCAACTCCGGGCTGCTTTGTGAAAGTTTCTAAAACCCACAAAGCGATTTCGGCCCGTCCCGGGAATCGAACCCGAGACCTCGTGCTCAGCAGTCGGCTATGAGACAACTAGACCAACGAGGCAGTTACATAAAGACACAGGTATACATAAAGACCTGAAGAAGGAACGCGGCGCGGTGTGTTTTGGTCGGTAAAAGTCTGACACTCCGGATAATTTTCCATAGGAAAAAAGGTGGTCAAATTTGTTACTTATTTAACCACCAATTAAATAAGTAACAATTTTTTCAACCTGGTTTTTATTTTAATATCTAAGCTGTTTGCCGCGGTTCCACTCACATCCTAGGAAAACCATTTCTGACAACCGAGTAAAAAGAAACGTATGTCCTTTCAAAGGCTCTAGACTATCTATTTACTAAATCGGTTTACGGCCATTCCCAATAACCTATCTAACTCTGGATTGGCTTCCAGAGATAGAAATTTGACATTACTTGTATGGGGCTAATGTCAAAATCCTATCACTAGTAAGCAAATCCAGGGATAGACAGAATATTGATTT
>NWSH02000571.1:3784857-3817947 GCA_002382865.2 Heliothis virescens
TACGGCCGTTCCCAATAACCTATCTAACTCTGGATTTGCTTACCAGAGATAGGAATTTGACATTACTTGTATGGGGCTCATGTCAAAATTCTATCACTAGTAAGCAAATCCAGAGATAGACAGAATATTGATTTCCGCAGTTAGTAGTTGCGTGAAAGCTCGATAGACAGACAGGGTTCTTTAGAACAGAAATGAACTTTCATTTCGACTCTTGAAACTTTGGAATCGCCTTTTTAACTCTAAAACTATCTATAGTTAGTGGAATATTTAGTTTTGTATACAAAAACATGCAGAAAACATTAATTTTCAATATATAATTCGCATTAATGAAATATGATCCATTCACAACCAGCTGACGCTAAAAATCCTTTTTTGCAAATTCTTCGCCCAAACAACTTCAAACTTTTGCTGTCAGGCACATTTTTTAAATTATTATCTAACTCTTGCATAACTTTCAAAGTTTATTACATAATTATTTCACACCCTTCACAAATAACAAATGAACCTTTTTATTAATTAAACAGTTTAAACAAACAGTAATTTATAATTGTTATTTAGTAGTCATATACAAACTTAACGTTAAATATTTTTATTAATGAGTTATTGTTTACGTAAATATCAAGAATTTTCATTTGACAATATTATGTTCCAGACATTCCACTTCATACAAAAAAATGCCATTTTTATTGCAATTAGTATATTATACTAGCTTCCGCCAGCGGTTTCACCCGCTTTCCCGGAACTACTGCGCGCACCCGGATAAAAAGTAGCCTATAGCCTTCCTCGATAAATAGACTATCTATCACTGATATAATTTTTCGAATCGGACTAGTAGTTCCTGAGATTAGCGCGTTCAAACAAACAAACTCTTCAGCTTTATAATATTAGTATAGATTAATTTATTTGTGAGTGGCTAGTGATATCATAATTTCTAGAAGCCTGTGCCAACTTGCAGTTTTTTTGAATCAAACATATCTAAATATGTCTAAATAAACTACAAATTTGAATAAATTGACTTATCATATCGCGGACTTATCATTTCGGCAAAGTGTGTACTCATAGGACTTCTGCGTATTGACCTCGATTCATACTCCCAAAGGTCCTTGAATCTATACAGAGCGACAGTGAGACTAATATTCCCAATAATCATAGATACTATTAATAAACTCGTAATATCATACACGCGTGGACCGTTAATTACTATCGAATAACGGATATTCAATAATTATAATTAGTATCAAAACAGTGAACGTTCGTCTCAAAAGCAAGTGAACTATAGTGAACTTAATGAAGGATTTGATAATGTTTATTAGGTAGTTAATTTGGGAAACGGTAAACAAGTTGTTGTTCATATTGGTTTATTAATAAATGGATAATTAATTTCCATCAAAAGCCTGTCTAATACCGTGTACGCGAAAACAACTGTCTGTCTTAGCACTTTCAAGCTAAAACTACTAGGTGAGTCTAGTAGGTAAACAATACGCCACTATATTCGGTTGCGGGAAGTGATGATGGTGTCCTAGCCGATTGCCGGCCACGGCGGCTGTTCTCATATAAGGAGATCAGCCAGCTGCTTAGGACATATTATACTGCACAAACATTTGCGCAGACACAGGTGCACTCCCTATGCCCTCACTCTAATAACCCGATGGGACGGCAATCCGACACGACCGGAGAGAGATCAGGCGCAGGACCGACATTAACGTGCTCTCCGATGCACGGGTGTATCAATCACTAACTTCCAACTCTGGGCTGCTTTGTGAAAGTTTCGAGAACCCACAAAGCGATTTCGGCCCGTCCCGGGAATCGAACCCGAGACCTCGTGATCAGCAGTCGGCTACGCGACTACTAGACCAACGAGTCAGGTTACGGGAAATAGTTCCCTTGAGACTTACGTGGAACCCTGGGAAAATTAGATTCTGATACAAAATATGGATTTCCCATGTGAAAGAAAAGGTTCTGAAAAATAAATGTTGACGTGTATAATAACCGTGACGTGTGTAATACACCTTATTTTTGTTAGTGTCAACTATCATTTCTGGAAAGAGGAAATTAATCACTCGTTATTTCTCGAGGTTACTTCACCTCAATCTACGTATAATATGTGTAAAATTAAGTGAAAGGTCATTTGCTCATCACATCAAATCTCAGAAACCTCATGGGGTAAAAATTTCGGTTTCATTTAGAATATCTAACTTTCGTGTCCATACTAATATTAAAACGCTGTAGAATATGTTTATTTATAGATGTAAATCTCAAGAACCAATAGTCCGATTGAAACAAATCTTTCAGTTTAACATACGAGAGCCCATTTATCGAAGAATATTAGTTTTTATAGTTGTGTAAGTTGTTGCAGGTGGCACTGTGGCGGGCCCTAGTTATACCACTAGAAGTATAATATAACGTAAGGTGAATATACTTAGATTTACGACTACCAAATAAAGAAGATTTGGGTCGCCGATAACTTAGGGGGGTGGAGGGTTAACGTAAAACTGCGATTACAATCGTAACCGCTGTTACACCGACAGTATCGTAAAACTCAAGCAATTCTGATGTTGCGTGGCGTGGCTGAACATCAGTATAAGGGTTGGATAATGGATAAAAGTCACCTATTTTGTTACTGATAGTAATGATCATGGCGTAGTAGTAAGTGAATCTACCTGCCACACTGGAGGTGAGTTTAATCTATACTTCTATACTTATATTATAAAGAGGAAAACTTTGTTTGTTTGTTTGTATGTTTGTTTGTTTGGTTGTAATGAATAGGCTCAAAAACTACTGGACCGATTTTAAAAAATCTTTCACCATTCGAAAGCTACATTATCCACGAGTGACATAGGCTATATTTTATCCGGGTACGGGCAGAAATTCCCTCGGGATGCGAGTGAAACCGCGGGAAAACGGCTAGTTCCTACTAATATTATAAATTCGAAAGTAACTCTGTATGTCTATCTGTCTGTTACACCTAAACCAGTGAGCCGATTTTGATGCAATTCGCTACAGAGATAGAATAGACCCTGAGGAACAACATAGGCTACTTTTTATCCGGGTACGGGAAATAGTTCCCTCGGGAAGCGGGCGAAGCCGCTGGCAGAAGCTAGTTCTACATATACCTAGTCAAACATTAATGTGCTATTGTGCATGAATGTGGGTGGATAGCGACGGCAAATGTCACTGTCGTGTAAGGGAATTTGGGTTCAGTTGAAATCGTTTTGTGGCATTTAAGAAAGCGTCACAAAGCAGCGAAGCAGCGAAGTCTGACAGTTGATGGTGGTAGTGTCTAAACACACTGTGCCGAACGTACGCGACCGAAGCTCCGCGGCTGATTTGTCACACCATAAGTGCTGAACTTACGCTGCAAAAATGTTATGTGTATATTCAGTGTTCGATCGAACCGAACTTCGGTAATACGTTGCCGCCGAATTGCCGCTGAACTTACGCCCGACCGAACTTCGGCTGTACGCTATAACGCAACGTAATTTGGGCATAATGTGTCGCCAGTAATTCAAATAGCATTGCAGGCGAAATCATGCCGAACTTCGGTCGCGTATCATCGGCAAAGTGTGCTTAGACACCTACACTCGTGCCTCAGAGAACACGTAAATGTCAGTCCTGCATCTGGTCTTTCCTCCGTTGTGTCAAATTGCTGACCCATTGATGAGCTCCTTAGTTTCAAGAACTGCCAGCGTGGTCCAAATTGAGCCCAGATGCCATTATAACTGACTTCAACTGTATTTTGCCTTTAATTTGCAGAAGCTTAAATTGTTACAACAAGAAAACAAAAGTAAAAAATAACAAAAATCATGAATAACAGGAAAAGTAATATTTTTATTAACAAAAGGCAACAATTTTAATGAATATCTCAGCTGTTGGATAACAATGCGTTGCTATCTGTTGTCTTCTAGCTCAAAATAAGCGCCATTTTTTATTTCTTATTCCCGTTGCTTTTATTATTACTCCGGTAATATTTCTTCTGGAATGTTCTACGAGTTTCTAGAATGATTATGAAAAAAATAATAAGCTAAGTGATTAATCTAAGTAATGTTGCCAATTTTGAATTATTTTGCTGAAACTGTTTTCATGAATTTACTAAAATATATTTTTGTTGGCAGTTTTTTTTGGTGGTTCTAAAATAATCAAATAAATAAAACTAATCATCACGGGACAACTCTCGTCAAATAACTTTGCCGTTCTGTTTTCAACTATTTGATGCTTTGCTCATGCATAATGTTGTTTAGTTTATCCATGACTGTTGCAAGCCAACTTCAGAGCTGCAGAATTAGATAGATGAGAGCTTTTATGACGAAATTTCACTGGCGCGCGACACTCTGACACGCTTTAAACAGAAACAAATTGCAAGATGACAGCGATACTGCAATTTTTGTACAGAGGACAGCAGGTCAACGTATACGAATCTGTCAAATTTAACCAATCAGATATGAACCTTCCGCTTTTGTGATAAGGTTGAAAATCCATTGCAGAAATTTGACAGATTGTGGTAACATGTTTGATGTGTTGATGTGCTGTTGTCTGTACATACGCAGCCACATACTTGGAGTAGACTCGCATACGAATTTTTTCTACGCAAAAAAATGTGCGGTAACAATTTTGGAAGAAACTCACCATAAAAACGTAAACAGTAACATAAGAAAACAAACAGCGTGATAGTAGGTAAACAAACATACAAATCCAACCAGTATTACACTTTATTTGCAAGCCGTCGTCTAAGGGCCGATCCCAATATTCAATCTATCTGTAGATTTGCTTACCAGAGATAGATTTTTGACATAAGCCTCATACAAGTAATGTCAAATTCCCATCTCTAAATGCGGAATTCAATATTCTATCTATCTCTGGATTTGCTTACTAGAGATAGGAATTTGACATTACTTGTATGGGGCTAATGTCAAAAATTCTATCTCTAGTAAGCAAATCCAGAGATAGATAGATTATTGAGAACGGCTGTAATAAGTTAAAGCGCAGATAGACATAATATTGGAAATGGCCGCAAATAAATACACAAAGTTTTCTACGCATATTTTCATGAGGAAAAAAATCTTTCTTTGCCGCAAAACCTCGTGGCTTAACTTTCACTTTTGAAAGGGAAAGGATTTAGACAGATTCCGATTTAACCTCGACCTTTTCTCAACAAAGGCTCGATTATTTTTATTAATGCGTAAAAAATGGAATTCAAAATGGAAACCTAAAGGTTTATTAAGATTTAAGAAAGGTGATATGTCTTTTCTGCTTTAGTTGCTTTCAGCAAATTACTTCATGGCGTCCATACTGATATATTATAGACCACAGCGGTTGTTCTCTCTAAGTAGAAGCTGCGCAGGATATAATATGTATTGGAGTCCACTGGCATTAATTTAAATCAAATGACAAAATAAAATAAGTAATTATTACCTATGTACTAACTATTACATATGACGGAACCATAAGTAGTTATATAAAAAACCAGCCAAGTTCGAGTCGGAATCGCACTCGAAAGGTTCCGTACCGTCTATAAAAAAAAACACATTTTCTGTATGCGAGCCCAGTAAAATATGTTTTTTTTTTCAGGTTTTCAGTATTTAATATTATAGCGGCAACAATATAACATCATCTGTGAAAAATTCAACGGTCTAGTTATCACAGTTTTTGAGCCTGGTGACAGATGGAGGGACAGCGAAGTCTTAGCAATAGGATCCCGTTTTGAAACCTAAAATGGTAACAAAGTCGTGACAAATATCTAGTTTAATAACGTAGTATAATAAAGTAGCTCTATTTAATTCGCCATAACCAGAGAACCAGATATTATGTACATACGACAGTAGGTCAACGTATACGAAACTGTCAAATTTTACCAGTCAAACATTAACCTACCTCCATTGTGATAAGGTTGAAAATCGATTGCAGAAATTTGACAGATTGTGGTAACTTGATGTGCTGTCGTCTGTACGTAAATGTAGATTTTATCGTCCATTGAAACTGATACGAACTCATTCCATTCTAGTCTAATACGCTTTATTCCTTTAACGGTTACGATTGCCCTGACACTATTAGTTATCTATACTTCTATAGGTAAATATTATAAAGAGGAAAGATTTGTATGTAAGTATGTTTGCAACAGATTGACTCAAAAAGTAGTTGGCCGATTAAAAAAATCTTTCACTGTTAGGCCGGGTTGTTCGAATTAACTTTAACTATAACCTAACCTTAACCGGCCGTCAAATGGCCGCACATTGGTCAATTTTTTGACGTGACAGCTGTGTAACCAATGGGCGGCCATTTGACGGCCGGTTAAGGTTAGGTTATAGTTAAAGTTAGGTTATAGCTTAGGTAGCTAGACTATCCCCGAGTAACATTGGCTGTATTTTGTCCAGGTTTAGAAAGTAGTTGCCCTGGGATAAGGGTGAAACCGTCGGAAAACAGCAGGTCGCTAAATCGGAAAACAGCAGGTCGCTAAATACTTTTAATTATACAAAAAGGTAAGGTTCAGAAAACTCTATCTATATTATCTTTTTTTTTTTGTATGTCATCAGACTTTGTAACATGTCACGAATTGAGATACCTTTATTTCTTTGTGAAGTCGATTAAAAGACTGATTGGCTAGAAAAATATTAAAATTAACAAAAGAACTTGGACCTAGACAATAACTTTATGTCCCTTACCCAGAAATAGTCCTAATATCCCTAATCTAACACACACCATCGAACCTATCACACTCGGTCACCTATCCGATTATCCTCCACAATGGGAGGATCCTGTCTAACCTCTGAGGAGGTCGGAATAACAATGGAAGAAGCTTAGGGCTCGTAAGGCGATTTAGATGTAAGGCGAGGTCACAGTGGCAGAGGAAAGAGATGGGACAGAACGGATCTAAATAAGAATGCACAGTTTTTAAGTAATTACTCATTATTTTAAAAGAAATAATAATGATTTTTATAACAATCTTTGAACTTTTTATAGGACACATTCGCAATGCAACGCAACAAGAAATAAAGAATAAAACATGATAAAGTTCATGATATAATAATTACTGATATATAATTAACCAGATGTCTTTTTTTTTTGGGCCATAAAAGTATCAAGTGTTATTTATTTACATAATATTTACAAAGTACTTACTTATAAAAAAAAAAAAAAAAACCAGATGTCTTATTTGTTTATTGTTGTGTTGATAATAGTGCGTAAATTAATAGAAACAGTCGTAAAAAAAACTCTAGGATCTCTCATGTATTAGTTAGCAACACGAATATTTGATATTGCTATAGGAACAAACGCCAGTACATCCATCTATCTCAATCTATCCAACTGCAATAGATTTTCAACCTTATCACAATAGTAGACGGTTACTCTTCAATTGGTAAAATTTTCTACCATTAAGTTGACCTGCTAGCTTCAGCACTTATGATATAACTTTTTCCGCTTATTTCATTCCTCGCTTCCAGTGTAACCGTAACCCATGCCTACTAGTGACTTGTAAACCGTTTATATAAACGTTTACGGGTTAAGATGCAACTGACACGAGTCTTATGGCTCTACAATAGAGGTGCAGTTACGAAGAGAAACCAGGAAGAAAGCCATAGCTTAGTAGTTTTGAATAGGTCAAGTTTTTCAAACTGAAGAGACTTTTTGTGCGATTTTTATTACATTAGAATGACATTGCGTGACGGTGGCGGGTGTACTTTTTAGATTCGTTTAAAATTGCATTTTTTGGTAGGTACAGACGACAGCACATCAAGTTACCACAATCTGTCAAAGGACAAGGAAAAGTAATCAAAATTTAAAACATATCTATCAATTAGCTATTCATTATCATGAACCTGTGACACTAACCGTAACTAAGTCAATAATCCTGACCTATTATCATCTGCCTAGTCTTTTCCCTACTAACCGGATGCAGCTGAGAACCAGTGTTTTACATGGAGCGACTGCCTGTCTGACCTCCACAACCCAGTACCGGGCAACCTGGCACCCTATTGAGTAAGAACATGGTTGTTTAGACTTTCTGGCTTCTGACTATCCGTTAACGACTGCAAGGATGGTCAAATGACAGCCGGTAGCCACCACTTTATAGTGCCTTCCCAAACACGGAAGAACTCGTTATGATAAGATGGTCATCCATCCATGGACCGACCGCGCCAAGCGTTGCTTAATCTTATGATCGATCGATCCGCGCGGCTTTGACTTAGCCACGAGCTCTTCTTTCTACATACCTGATGTATGACCTATATTAAAAGAAAATACAACACTCAAAATATCTCGTTTAAAGCTAAATATCGCTTACTCAATAAACATTTCCGAGTATTTTAGCAACACGCAGTCAGTAAAGACATTTAGTTCCGTCAACAAATAGTGTGAGCCACATCGGCGTTCCTTCTTACGCTAACAATGAGCACACGGTACTACGTGATCTGCGTGTGTTGAAACTGTGGGTACAGTCAGCGTAGGAAGTATGTGTTCGTTTATGTTCAGCAACTTTTGTTTTCGTATACAAAGATATACCTAACTTTCCTAGCCGATTGTAGGCCACGGCGGCTGTTCTCATACAAGGAGATCAGCCAGCTGCGCAGGACATATTATAGTGCACAAGCATTTGCGCTGACACAGGTGCACTCCCTATTCCCTCACTCTCATAACCCGATGGGACGGCAAATATTTTCTGTCGTTGTATCATCTTACATTTATTATAATGTCCTATGGGTGTAAATAAAGTACATTTTTTATATTGTATTCTAAACGGTCGATGAAAAGCTTACTTTCAACGAGTCTATAAAAACAATATTCTTTAAAATGAAACAAGACGTAGGCAATACATGGAACAGTAAACACATATTACTGCGTCCGACTGTACTTACACGGAACGTGTCCGTAGTTCGGAATGGGTTAAACGAGATCGGTTTGTCTGTCAGTACGTTAGATTGAACCCTGTTATTGTATACCAGCAATTTTGTACTTGTGTGGAACTACCTCAGTAAGTTTCAGAATTATTACGAAGATTTTCAACCTTATATATAATTCGTAATTTTATTTACTATGGCACTCAAAATGGCCAATTAGGTGGGAACTACTCCAAGCAGCCGGATTAAAAGTAGTCTATAGCCTTAATTGGTGAATGGGTTATCTAACACTGATTATTTTTTTCAAATTGGGAAAGTATTTCCTGAGATTAGCGCGTTCGAGCAACCAAACAAACTTTACAGCTTTATAATAAACTAGCCGTTTTCCCGCGGTTTCACTCGCATCCCGTGGGAATTACTGCCCCGTACCCGGATAAAATATAGCCTATGTCACTCGTGGATAATGTAGCTTTCGAATGGTGAAAGAATTTTTAAAATCGGTCCAGTAGTTTTTGAGCCTATTCATTACAACCAAACAAACAAACAAAGTTTTCCTCTTTATAATATTAGTATAGATAGACAATATGGATAAAAAAATAACAAAACAATTAAAATTTCTCAATTGAAATGATACACATTTCAATTTCATACTCGCTTAAAAGCAAAAACATGGCCGTCGAAAACCGAATTAATTTAAATGTGTGAAAGAAGGCGTGAAACAAAACGTTACCAAATTCAAATTCAGAACGACTTTTACGGTTTCGCACTTAACTCTTTTTGTTTGAAAGCGATTTTTTGCCTTTAAAATGAATGTGTGAAAATTTAATGTGTGAAATTCATCCATTTTCTCGAGAATATTATATTTAACGTGAAAATTGAGTTGTAAACTCCGACGTTATTAAATTATGCTCGATCAGGTTGAAAATTGATGAGCATACAATATGATACCGTGATATTGAAAAGTTTCACTGCAAAGGTTTCCATCGATTGATAGCATGAGGCTTGCTATCTATAATGTACGGCTCAAACAATTTTACGGGAATTTCAATTCAATTTCACAATTCTGACTCAAAATATACATCTTTGTACAAACGACAGCACATCAAGTTACTACAATATGTCAAATTTCTGCAATCGATTTTCAACCTTATCACAATGAAGGTAGGTTAATGTTTGATTGGTAAATTTTGACAGCTTCGTATACGTTGACCTGCTGTCGTCTGAACCTAAAATTCAGTCTAAACGTGATTACGATAGTAACCCTTTTTCAAAAACCGGTCAAGTGCGAGTCGGACTCGCGCACGAAGGGTTCCGTTCCATTATCTATGATAAATAAACGTACCTACTACCTAGAATTGGGCAAAACACGAAAATTTCTCGGCAACAAAAAATAACTTTGTTTTTCATACAAATATATGAATAACAAAGTTATAGTTTGCGGTTACTGAAAAAGTGTTATAACTCAAAAACTACTGACTGTATTTCGTTCAAACCAATTTTGGTTGATAGTTTTTATTAAGATCTACAATATATATTTTTTTTAGATTTTTCACTTTGGTAGTTTAGAAATTACAGGGGGGGGGACACACATTTTAGCACTTTGAAAATGTCTTACTCTAAAATGATTGACTTTAGGAAAAAATGGTTTTAGAAACCTCAATCTCATTTTTAAAGACCTATCTATAGACACCCCACAAGTATAGGTTAGTTGAAAATTTTTTTTTTTAGTTTCAGTTCCATGTATGGGGAGCCCCCTCTATTATTATTATATTTTTATTTTTGCATAAGAATCGTAAAGCGGTTAATGTAATACATCTACTTACCGAGTTTGAATGGTGTAGTCTTAATACTTTTGGAATAAAGTGGCTGTGACATACGGACAGACGGACAAACAGACAGACATGACGAATCTATAAGGGTTCCGTTTTTTGCCATTCGGCTACGGAACCCTAAAAAACGTAGTATTAGCAGAAAAACTTATAATCTAACGATAAAAGCAAGTAACCGAACAAAAAAAAACGTGAGTTTTTGTTGGTCTCATAACTATACATAATTTAACTTTCAAAGTAATAACTTTGAACTTTGTTGATCATCTATTTATAAAGCACCATATTTTCTATCTGTAAAATTATCCATTATTATTTAGACCCGAGTAAAACCGGCGCAAAATCTCTTCTAAATCTAAAGTATGATAAGCACTATATTACCTGTGGTGTACCAGGCTTTACAATGAACTAATTCAAGCCTCCAGGGCTCCTAAGTAATGACAATTGTAGTACAGTGCGACAACCTAGCAGGTAGGCTACTATGCGTTAAATTATTCAGAAGGCTCAAATGTAAGGCACTTCATTTGAGACGTGTATGAAACAGAATACACAAGGTTTAGCAGGCGGTCCATGGATGCAAGTTTTAATATTTTAACAGAAAAGATAGGAATAATATAAGAGCAATTGCACTATCAGCCGATATGCGCATCATTATACATGTCCATAGCGATTTATTAGCCCGATCAAAGAACTCGCAGTTTACGGGGTTCTTTTAAACTAGATTATGCAATAGCGACAGCTTGTGTTGGCAACCAATAGACTGTATCAGTACATTTCATTTTCTAGATAATTCGGTTGATGTTCAATTGTTAGATCTGGTGAATTGTAATACCTACTGTCAAACCGACTGCCGAAAAGGGCGAGCGATGATTGATTAATTCAGTTAATTCTCTCAGAATGCAAATGAATCTGAAGAGATATGGACATTTTTCATCATCGGCGTAGCATTTTTCAACAATATAGTAGACAACTTCCAATCTTTTGATCTTTTTGGAATATTTTTGACACGTAAAATATTGTGAGACTTCTATAATAATATTTGTAATGACACATACGAGCTTCGCGTGTCCCAATTAGTGTACCCGTACAGACATTTTGGTATTTTTTAAAAGAGTACACGTAATAACTACAAACGTGTGTCGAAATATATCTCATTTTGTACATTTAACGATTTTAATTATACAAGGTCTTTTGATGAACATGTTTTAATTAATATAGAGAGATAGGTATTATTTTATACGTATTATTTTAAGAATATTTAACTATAGATAGTTTAGAATTGTAAATTGTGTTAAAGTAATGAAAGTTTTATGTTTTGAATTGAATTTTGTCTCCAGTGAGTTACAACCTTGAGAATATTATCTAGCTTAAAAAGGAGAAATATTGAAACTCAGATCCACACTAAAGTTACCTCTCATAAATCTACACTAATATTATAAATCTGAAGAGTGTGTTTGTTTGTCTACTACTGGACCGATCTGAAAAAATCATTCAGTGCTAAATAGCCCATTTATCGAGGAAAGCTACTTATTATTTGGATGCGGGTGAAACCGCTGGCGGAAGCTAGTAAATAAATAAAGTGTAAAGTCTTTCACGGCAAAACGAAGAGACGAATTGACGTGATTTTTTAAGTAGAGATAGTTATTAGAAATTTAACGCCAGCAAATCCGGGGGCTAAGGCTAGTAAGGTAGGTAAGTACTAAAATTAAGAGCAATAAATAAATAATATCACAATATACAGTACTAATCGTTTTCCCGCGGTTTCACTCGCATTCCGTGGGAATCACTGCCTGTACCCGGATAAAATATAGCCTATGTCACTCGTGGATAATGTACCTAGCTTTCGAATAGTGAAATTATTTTTAAAATCGGTCCAATAGTTTTTGAGCCTATTCATTACAACCAAACAAACAAACAAACAAAGTTTTCCTCTTTATAATATTAGTATCGATAGTATAGATTTATTCTATACCTACATGATTAATTTCACCACATTTATCATAAACTCTGACACATTTTTTCGTCATCAAAACGTGACAATATCACACGATTCGAAAGAAGAACTATTTCGAAAATGGAACAATTCGTAACGGTTTTTTTCGTGACACACTAATGTAGGGGAGCGACAACACGACTGGCTTTTGTTTTAGTATTAATTAGCACTTCTAAAATGTCTGTGAAACATTGATATTTTGTCTTGGAAAACACAATAGGCTATATTGTGTTAATTTTCAAGTGATAAACGCATCATGTGCCCAGCCTTTTTGTATGTTGAAACTGCCATACAAAGTTGCTTTTAGTAAAAATCTACCAATAAGGCTTCTATTCTATTTTAAACGTGCAAAAAAGATGTGTTTATTGTATGAGAGCCATTGATTTATACATCAATGATGAGAGCCCCCAAAATATTTATCTTTTCAGTAATTTTAACTGTCTAGCTATCATGGTTCAAGTCAAAGTCAAATGTTTTTATTTCAAACTAGCTTCTGCCCGCAACTTCGTACGCGGATCCTGATTTTTTTATAATCATATTTTCTCATAGTTAAAACCTTCTTTCGATCTGTACAAACATTTTAAGACCAAAATAAGCCCGATCGGTCCAGCCGTTCTTGAGTTATGCGCTTACCAACACATTTAGCGATTCATTTTTATATTATAGACTAGCTTTTGCCCGCGACTTCGTACGCGGATCCTGTTTTTTTTTATATATAAACCTTCCCTCGATCTGTACAAACATTTTAAGACCAAAATAAGCCCGATCGGTCCAGCCGTTCTTGAGTTATGCGCTTACCAACACATTTAGCGATTCATTTTTATATTATAGACTAGCTTTTGCCCGCGACTTCGTACGCGGATCCTGTTTTTTTTTATATATAAACCTTCCCTCGATCTGTACAAACATTTTAAGACCAAAATAAGCCCGATCGGTCCAGCCGTTCTTGAGTTATGCGCTTACCAACACATTTAGCGATTCATTTTTATATATAAGAAGATAGGCCTTTGCAGGCTCCTATGAAACGTCACACTAGTTGCACGATTCCAAAAAGTTGGTCTCATGGAGAAGAGCCGGCAAGAAACTCCATGGACACTCTTTTTGAAAAGTAATATGTTTACAAACATTGTATTACATAACAATAAAAGGCAGGCTGATAAAATTATACAATGCAACTGAAAGGTAGACTGAACAAGAGATACACAGCCAGGTGA
The DNA here is from genome assembly GCA_002382865.2 of Heliothis virescens. Classification (NCBI taxonomy): domain Eukaryota; kingdom Metazoa; phylum Arthropoda; class Insecta; order Lepidoptera; family Noctuidae; genus Heliothis; species Heliothis virescens. Next base: position 3,798,719 of record NWSH02000571.1, read on the forward strand.
CAGTCGGACAGAAAGACAGCAAATTCTTAGTAATAAGCTGCCATTTTACCCTTTGGGTACAGAACCCTGAAAACGTACAAAACTATCGCTTGTTAAATAATATTTAGAAATATCATTTTGTAGTAACTATGATGGAAGATATCTCTCTTAACGCTAAGACCGCCCAATGAACCTACTATAAAAGTGAATAAAATGCTTCAAATACCTAACTTAAGTATAATTAAGTAGGCAATTAGTTACTTAATATCTCATTACTGAAGTGTTCATCAAAGACAGTCTTGTAAGAATCTTTCAATGGCTCTTACTAGACTAATTTTGGTGACCCTTAATAACCTTTATACGTACTTAATCCTCTTTGAAATATGTATAGTCGCCAGCACACCTTACCTCAATCTATCAAATTTCTTCAATAGATTTTTAACCTTATCACAATAGTGGAAGGTTAATGTTCGATTGGTAAAATTTGACAGATTCGGATACGTTGATGCTGTCGTCTGTACCTACAAAGATTTTTTAGTAAGACTTTTTTTTTATTAGTAAGCGAATTACGTGGGTGTGTTTTTTGTATTTGTAAGAATAAAAATTTTACTTTGATTTTCCTTATAGGTACTTATTTATACATTTTTCCTAAACGTCTTATTGATTTCTTAAATTAGATGTTGCTAAGGAAAAGTTATTCAGATCGCTTTGATGGTCTTATGAACTGGTGGTTATTAAACTGATTCTTGGGTTCAAATGCAAATACGTAGCATATTGTTTCAAGAATTTGTGCTTTGTGTCAGATTCCTTAATTCAAAGTGAAAATAAATAAATAGGATACTAGCTTTTAATTTATATTATGTAATTATTAAATAAATTTACAAAATCAAATATGACAAAACGCATACATGACGATCTCTACATTTGTTCATTTGAACGCCCTGTTCTCGGAAATGACCAATTTGAATTAAGATTATTTCAGTGTTAGATAACTCATTTATCGAAGTACGCTATGTTTTATCCAGTTGCGTGAAGTACTGCCCCACGGGAGATGGGTGAAACCGCTGGAGACTGCTAGTATCTTACAACCAGAAGCCATCACCTACCTAGCCTTTTCCCAACTACGTGTATGTTGGTGTCGGCTTCCAGTCTAACCGGTTGCAGCTGAGAACCAGTATTTTACATGGAGCGACTGCCTGTCTGACCTCCACAACCCAGTTACCCGGGCAACCCGATACCTTATAACCAGGAGCTTTACCTGTGACGAAAGGCGTCTACTTCACCCCTGAAGAAAAACAGTCGTGATGTTTATTTAAATGAGTAAAGTACGCAAGGACTGTGTTCAGCCCCTTAGGGGTGAGTGCAACTTTTGAACCCCTAACTCAAATAAGTTGTACCCAATAGAGTTAAAACTAAGTGGAGGGTTATACAAATATTTAGATTGTACTTGTTACTGACTTTCAAAGGAACGGGAAATGCATACGTAATTAACGCCCTTATTTGCAAATATAGTTAAATTGTTTCATGTTTGTGACAAGGAAACTTCATCATTATCTGCCTAGTCTCTTCTCAACTATGATCAGGTCTTACCTGCTGAGTACCAGTGTTTTACATGGAGTGACTGCCTATCTAACCTCCACAACTCATTTAACCGGGCAACCCGATACCACTTCGTAAGACAGATTGTCAAAGTTTCTGGCTTCTGACTACCCGTAACGACTGCAAAGATGCACAAATGCCACCTGAGGCATACAATTTAACATGCCTTCCGAAACACGGAAAAACGAGTTATGACATAAATGATCACCTATCCATAAGCCGACCTCACCAAGCGTTGCTTAACCACATTACCTATTATGATAGATCGATCTACGTGATTTATATTTAGGCACGATTTTCTACCGCCAAATTATCGTGAGCGAAAATTTTGATAAAAATACCTACGTTTTTTATCGTAACCAATATTTTAAGCGTTATTCCTAGAAGCTCTGCTGTTACGAAACGCACCTACTGAATCGCTCCTTTGTTATGCCTCAGAGCGCTCCTTTTAGTTAGAATTTTATTAAATTGTTATCGGGTGCTCTACTAAAAGTAGCGCTCCTTGGATACAGGAGCGTTTCATTCGGTGCGTTTTAAGACAGTGGCGATTCGTATTTTAAGCGGTAACGGCCACATAAGCTAAGAATGTCTAGGTTTTGTTATAACTACAAGTCTAGGTTTATTCCACTTACAAACAAACATACCGTTTAAACTTGATTGAATGCCAAACAGCAGAACTGTTTTCTTACCATTAACCTACTTTGCGGAGGGTGATGCGGTGTTTACGTATTGTGATTAGTTTGTTTATTAATTAGTACACGCGATAACCTTTGATGTACGGATTTTCAGAAAAGTATAATGTATTGAGATATTCTTTAGAATATGTAAGTAGGAACACTTCTTTTCTTCACAATATTCATAAATGACATAATACGCGAATTGAGGCTAAAACAAATATAATATGACGTAATATAAAAAAAAACTACATTTATCCGATTTAAAAAAGAAAGTGCTCGTATGATTTTTATAGAAGAAGTAAATATTGACGTTTTAAATGCGCATTTTTCACTAACAATAAAAGGCGCTGTTCATTCATTCAATTTATTTTGAAATTAATTTACTCAATGCTTTAATACTTTAATATATAAAAAAAAACTAAATGTTTTTTTTTATTATAACAAATAAATAATTTCATTATAACTCAAAAAATAATTAGTGATAGCGTCTCGACTGTACCGTGTATCTGTCTGTGTATGTAACAAACCTACCTAAATGTATACAAGTACAATTCTTGTCATATCTACTCACATACCTCCAAAATGCTCCAAATTAGTAGAAACCTGAAACAAAACAAGATCAACATGAACAATTCTGTATAAATAACATTGAAGGCTACATGAGAAATAACTTAATATTAACATTTTCCAAGTAATCTGTTTCCTTGAATTTGACTTCGTATATTTTTTGTACGGGATTGCTCAGAAATAAACTTGGAAACAATAATTAAGATAGCAATACTAGGAACACATATGAGATGACACCTACGTACGAAATCAAGATAAAAGATATTACCTTATACGTCTACACGTTCCAAAAACCAACCCTTTATTGATTTTTTAAACCAAAATTACGTACCATTGTCATCATTTGCCTAACTTACGATCAGTGTCTTACATGGAGCGACTGTCTGTCTGAACTCCACAACCCAGTAACCCGGGCAACCTGGCACCCCTTGGTAACCCTTGGTTGTCAGACTTTCTGGCTTCTGACTACCCGTAACGACTGTCAAAGATGTCGCCAAAGAAGCCGGGACCCACCGGCTGTCACTTGAACATCTTTGGCTGATTTTTTTTTTTATAACGGGTCCCTCGAAGAACGGATCAAATGCAATAGGTGCATGCTCATAGATAATCCGGAAAGAATGATTGCATAGATCTCTGTGTGAAATTGATGGAATTTTGTTCCAAAAATNATGACAGCCGGGACCCACCAGTTTATCGTGCCTTCCGAAATACGGAAGAACTCGTTATGACATGATGGTCACCCATCCACTGACCGACCGCGCCAGGCGATGCTTAACCTTATGATAGATCGATCCGCGCGGCTTTGACTTAGCCACGAGCTCTTAGCCCTAGCCTATACGACGAAATTTCAGCATTCTAGCTATCACGGTTAATGAGATACAGCCTGGAGACAGACAGACAGACAGATAACGAAGTCTTAGTAATAGGGTTCCGTTTTACCCTTTGGATACGGAACCCTAAAAACCAACGAAGAACGAACAAAACCACATAATATTCTGCTCACCAAAATTGATATAGCAAGCGAAACAATATTCAACTACCTACCATAAGCATCTACTAGTATAGGTACAGACGACACGAGGTCAACCTATCCGTATCCCTCAAATTTTACCAATCGAACATTAACCTTCTACTAGCGTGATAAGGTTGAAAATCTATTGCAGAAAGACAAATTGTGGTAACTTGATGTGGTGTTGTCTGTACACTAGCTAAAACGATCCGTACCAAACTTTGAATGTTATTACAGTCCACTGGCGTTAGTTTGAATAAACAGACAAAATCGGAAAAAGCTGAATACCTAATACTAGTCAGCCTAAATAAATAGACAGATCAAATGTAGCGTTCCGGGAATGCCTAACTGTGCAATATTTTGGTGCTTGACTGTAATCAGAGACGAACAAATCTATCATGTCAAAAATCTAAACTAATATTTTAAGCTGAGTTTGTTTGTATCGAAAACTACTCAGGAACTTAATGGTCCTGCATGAAAAATAATTTCAGAATTAGATAGCCTATTTATCGTGAAAAGCTATAAAATAGTTCATTTAGGTACACGAAATAGTTCTTACGGTAGGCGGGTAAAACTGAAGGCAGAAGCTAAAAACCGGCCAAGTGCCAGTTGGACTCGCGCACAAAGGGTTCCGTACGTTAATTGTATGGGGACCCCCATTAATGTATATTTTTTTATTTTTAGTATTTGTTGTTGTAGAGGCAATTGAAATACATCATTTGTGAAGATTTCAGCTTTCTAGCTATCAAGGATTATGAGATACAGCCCGGAGACAGACAGACAACGTAGTCTTAGTAATAGGGTTCCGTTTTCTCCTTTGAGTACGGAACCCTAAAAAACAGCCAGCAAAAGCAAAAACAAATAAACAATAGTAGTTGGAGTCGCAACTTTCTTGCTACATACCTAAGCAAATGTGTGGTCCATTCAACAGTCCCTCAACGTTAATATGATACACCCAAAAAATATCACCCTATCTGCTAGTTGAGTAAAAATAAACCAATTTAAAAATCTCTTTCACCTTTTTTTCAGTTGGACTATTTGGACCTATATAAATATGAATTCACAATAGTTTTATTCAATTTTGTTAGCTATGTTTAGTTTATATTGTTAATATTATCTCAAATTAAGTTATACTGCTATTGCATTGGGTATGTCCTGTAACGATAGCTTTGTAAATAAATAAATAAAGGTTTCCTGGAGTCAAACCTGAGGCTTTCAAAATCTACAACCAATTAAATCATTATTTCTTTGCCTTTCCTGGACCCAATTAAGCATTCTAAAAGATTCTAACACTCCCATATTTTTTTGTAATACCCAAAAGCTGTTAATTCATTTAAGAATTTTTTTAAAAGCTATCGCATCGCAACTCATTAATTAAATTAAAGACAGCTTCAAAGTAAATACTTTTTAATTAAGATAAAGATAAATTAATTGTGAATTGACCTTTTCCTCAATCGTCAGTTAATGGCGTTTTTATCAATAGGAATAATTCATTATAGATGTGTTTATTTAAGCATTAATTATTACTTATCTGGGTCGCCATATATCGGTTTTATCTGGGATATAATATTGTTATGGTTTCTGCCTGTGGTTTTGCAAGCGTTCCATAAGAAATTCTTCAGATACCCGGATAAAGTTAAGCCTTCTTCAATAAATGGGCCATTTAATATGTATTAGTGTATACTGATATACCTATCCCATCGGGTTATGAGAGTGAGGGAATAGGGAGTGCACCTGGGTCTGCCAATTGTACCAAGTTTCATTTAAATCCGTCCAGTAGTTTTTGTTTCTATAACGGTTATACAGACAGACTGACAGACAGACAAAAATTCTACTGATAACATTTTTGCCATCAGTATCGATCCCTAATCACCCCCTAATTGTTATTTTGGAAATATATTTTATGTAGGTACAGAATTGACTTCTCTACAGTAGTTATTATAAGTATAGATAGATATAGATAAAAATTTGACCTTGTCGGACTATTACTTATCAAAAACAGATGTTCAAAAAATAAGCCAGGCTTAACTTAAACTTATTCATTTAATAACTAAGAAAAGCAAACTCGGCTTAATCTAAATTAACGTGTTTAACGAAGTTCAGTTTCAGCTGTTTGAATGGTGGAATTGACCTTCAGCGAATTCTGAAAATCTACCAATAAAATACTATTCTATAGCTTTACTATCTGCCTAGCCTTTTCTCAACTATGTTGGGGTCGGCTTCCAATCTAGTTTGATGCAGCTGAGAATCAGTGTTTACGTGGAGCGACTCCTCAATCCAGATACCCGGGCAACCCAATACCCCTGCTGAACTAAACTAAACAAACAAACTCTTCAGCTTTGTAATATAAGTATAGATTCCCAAATTCTGACATGATCAAAACTTGGGCAGGATTCAAAAAGAAATCTATACTAATATAATAAAGATGAAGAGTTTGTTTGTTTGTTTGTTTGAACGCGCTAATCTCAGGAACTACTGGTCCGATTTATAAAATTCTGTAAGTGTTAGATAGCCATTTATCAAGGAAGGCTATAGGCTACTTTTTATCCGGGTGCGCCGAGTAGTTCCCACGGGACGCGGGTGAAACCGCTGGCAGAAGCTAGTATCTTATATAAATAAGCAAGCTTACTAGCAAGTACAAGACATTACCGTTCTCATTTACAATAATAGAAAAGTAAATTGTCCGGCTTAATTCAGGAAATACTGCCAACTTAAAGTGAAGAACTTATTTAAAACTTAGCTCTGTCTGACTCCAACTTACAACTTAGCATTATCTTGATTTAACTTGTTCATAACTTAGTAAGTTTTGTGTCATCGCTGAAGATCCGGTGGGCGATCGCGTAATTAGTTTTATTCAGAACTTTTGTATTTTTGATTCCCACACAAAGCCGTGGAAAATCCATAGTTTTTCGCGAGTATACGCTCTGTTTTCATATAAGCGACAAAAACCGGTCGCAGAGTTTCGATTATCATCAATTGTTAAGTTTGTCAATTCTTTGCGCGTAAGTCCAGATCAAAATTTTACCACTCGAACATTAACCTTCCACTATTGTGATAGGCTTGAAATGCCTCGTTGGTCTAGTGGTCGCATAGCCGACTGCTGTGCACTATAATATGTCCTGCGCATCTGGCTGATCTCCTTATATGAGAACTGCCGCTGTGGCCGACAATCGGCTAGGACGCTATTATTAGGCTTGAAAATGTTATGAAGAAATTTAACAGATTGAGGTAGGTTTATGTGCTGACAAGTTTGCCTTTCTATACGCATGACACCGCCCGTATGATCGAGTCGGAAAATTGAAGAAAGAACCGTGTTCTCTGAGGCACGATGTAATCGAATTTAGTACAGACGATCACCCATCTATCTCACAATTCCTTCCCAAACTTAACCTTTATATGTCACTACAGACTATTTAACATTTTCATTTTGAACCCAAACAGTAATGTCTGACGTCCCCTACACAAATTTAAACTTTAACTTCTGAGACCTATTAGCTTTATTAACATTTAACATTTAAATCCTCCGTACACTGCAGACTAAACTGTCGGCCGATAGTTGGCCAACAGTTTGTCTACAGTTGGCTGACAGTTTATACTAAGTGTAATCGTGAATCCAATCAAACTTTTTAGTCGGTTTGATATTGGCTGGATCTCTATAATGTTTAAGTGTGTCCGCATATTGCAGACTAACCAGTCGGCCGATAGCTTGCCCGATGTATAACTAAAGTTAGGTTTAAAAAAAATCGTAAGTCCAATCAAAGATTTTAGACGGTCTGATACCGGCGAAATACTTGATCGTTGTAATGTAGATACGTACTACATCTCCATACTGATTTATGCACCCGTATCAACTATCGACTGACCAAATTTTGCAGTGTGAATTTGTTGGACTCAAAAATTGCCCGACTAAAAGTCTGCCATCTACGTGAGCTCTTATTGTGTCGCTAACAATGGCGAAGAAAATCAAAAGCTACGTCTATACAGCTTGGATAAATAAGCTTGTTTGTTTGTCAGTCCGTCTATAATTGAACAGTAACTACGGATTCTAGTTGTTATATTCTGAGAAATTGTTGGTTCAAATATTTGTTGAGATAATTAAAATGGCGAGGTTATTGCTAATTGGCTTTGATTAAGCAACTGTACTAACGAAGATATTTTTGTATCTAAGACAATTTTTTTTTCACCAAATTCTAGCTATAGATAATACTCGTAATATAAAAGTCTCAGAAGTTTCAGATAAAGTCCTAGATATCTATCTCACAGATAATGCCACAGAGTTGTTTTTAATTTTAACTTGTTTTCTGTGTCTGTCAAATCTCAATATTATATTTATGTATGTATATGCGGAAGTAATTCTATTAGTCATTCCGGCTTTCACGCGCAAACTACTCAAAAGATAAAAATAAATTTGGTACCCATATATTCTAGAACCAGATAGAAGACATAGGTTACTTACTTTTTATCCGGGGAGGTTGCTCCCTCAGGACGCAAGAGGACCCGCAGAAAATAGCTAGTATCGAAGTAAATGAACGACGCTGTTATTGTCGGAGTCAATCAACAGATTGATTTCTTTGAAATGTATTTATAAGTATGCTGTTTTTTTCTGTTTTTCTTATTTGTTTAAAAAGCTCTCAGTATAAATATGAGATTTCTGGGTCCCAGTTACATTTATCATCTTTTTTACTAATGGTCTTTACTAATGGTAAATTATAGTAGTAACTCCTCATTGTTACCCTCACTAATCAAGAAACTTTCCGACTAACAAAAACTAGACTCAACTATACAAAATGGCTGCCTATCTACTCTTGTATCAAGTCCTAATGAAGCAACCAGCGGTTGTTGATTCTGCCCTGAAAGGTTGTTAATTAAGGCACTTTTTCAGGCCATTGCTCGAGAAAGTAACTCAATTGAACCACTTACGGGATCACGTTACAGGTGCTCAAAGTGTGGGTATGGGTGTAGTTATAGAGCGCGTAGGTAGAATAGGTGACGCACTGTAAATGTGTAAAAATGTTTTGGCGTCTTTTTGTTTCTAATTATAATTAAAAGCGAAAATAAATAAAGGAGTTTTTTCATATAATGTAGAAGTTTATTTCATGTCAGATAAAACATCTGTAATGCAAATACATAGTTTAACTAGAGTACACAGATGTTTTTAACAAAGTGGTGGTTTAATTAGACTATAATACAACTTTTCTCGAGTTAATTACATTAAAATCTAAAGCATATTTAAGCTTAGGTATTTCGCATACTGAGTTTTTAGTTTCCTCAATGATGCATCGGGAGACTAACTAAAATAGATTTTATCTATGCACATGTAAAATATAAGTTTGACTGACTCATCAACCCAGGGCCCAAACCCGTGAACATATAAACCTGAAAATTTGCACAGAGGTTCATCTCAAGACTCACACGGATTTCCAGAAATTTCCACGAAAACGAGAAAGGGTCAAAACGAGATTTTAAGTTTTACGCGGACGAAGCCGCTGGCAGAAGCATGTTGTCATTAATAAAAACAGGAGAATAACGACACACCTACCATTGTTACATAACTTTGTCTCATTCATACTCGAAGGTATAACTTTGAGCAGTTATTCAGGCTTGCGATGCTATTTAGATAGTGCGCACGTCTTTACGAAACCTCTCGAAGTATTTTCGGTCGTACGTTAGGTACTTGAAAGGTGTTAAGTACTTGTTTTATTTATTGAAGAACAAATGACTTAATTTATGTTCTAACTGACTAAATATATAACCAGTCAAGTGCGAGTCTCACTCGCACATGAAGGGTAACGTACAAAAAATCACGTTAGTTGTATTTGGTGATATGTTACGGGACCCACCCAAAATTCTTATTTTATTATAGTATTTTTTATATGTTGTTAAAGTGGCAATAGGAATACATCATAAGTGAAAATAGCTTTCTAGATAGAGCCGAGTAACAGACGGACACACAGACGGACAGCGACGTCATAGTAATAGAGTCCCGTATTGCACTTTTACTGGTACAAATAGAGTTACAATAACCAGTGAGTAACCAACTGCCTCCATGAGACAAATAAAATTAATAGTGTTATTACAAAAAAATCTATGACGGTCCCGGATCAGAATAGGACCTCCCCATTTCTCTCCCATGGGTGTCGTATGAGGCGACTAAGGGAGCTAAGGGCTTAATGCATACCACCAGCACCTTGGCCTACCCGTAAGGTGGCGGGCAAACCACCTCAACAGCATTCCCAAGGAGGGTTAGCGTCAGGCAGGCGGCCGGCTGTAAAAATTAAGCCAAAACCAATTGCAGTAATGGTAATGAATGAGAATATGATGGGCGATAGGGTTAGGGCGTAAAGAAATGAATGAGATGGAGGAGAAATCAGTGAATGAATGTTGGATTGAGATGGCAAGCCATATGTTACTTGTGAGATGACGGCAAATAGAAGAGAATGGAAGAAGAAAACATGCTGCGCCGACCACAAATAGATTGGGATAAGGGCAGGGAGATGATTACAAAAAAAAATATTGATTTTTAAACACGTATCAAACGTTTACCTTTATTGTAATAACACCATTAAGTGTTTACCTAAACTTTAACCAACCAAAAAACAAATTGACAGTAACAGCCTCTAATATAAAACGGTTACGTTATATACTAAACGCGGTCCACTTCAATATGTAATCTAGATAAGCCACGTTTTATCAGTACTACGCTCGCGAACAACAGTCTTTTTGTTACAGATTACACAAAAACAAAGGGAAAAAAAACTGTGAAAGCGCTGGGAGTTCCAGTTGTTTGCTATCTATGTTTGTTTGTGTTTTTGTAGCTGTTGGCTGTGGTTATTAATTTTATCTAACAATTTTAATATTCTAGTCGAAATTGTTTAATAAAAAGTTTGCTTGCTTGTGCTGATAAACTTAATCCTAATAATATTGTAGATAACGAGGCTCTCGTTAGGCGGCTGGGTCAAGGGACTGATTCAGAAGGCGGTACTCCTTGATACGGCGCGTATTGTGAGGAGGTTCCTGTCTCTGGGACCCTAACCACCGGTACCTTGGACCCTGTGCCCGATATCGGTGGCTACCTATTTTTTATATTTTTAAATGTTTTTTACATGTTTTTTTGTATTTAATATTTAAAAATGTAATTTATATGTATATTGATAAATAAATGAGAATAATAATTGTAGATAAATAACATTTGACGTTTCGTATGTTTGTTACTCATTCATGCAAAAATTACTAACTTGATTTTAACGAAACTTGGTAATAATGTAGCTTTTTTATTAAAATATCACACTCTTTCTATCAATGCGCGGAAATCAATTCCATCTCGTTGATGGAAGTTAATATATTTTGTGTTAGATTGCCGTCCATCGGGTTATGAGAGTGAGGGAATAGGGAGTGCACCTGTGTCAGCGCAAATGCTTGTGCACTATAATATGTCCTGCGCAGCTGGCTGATCTCCTAACATGAGAACAGCAGCCGTTCCCGACAATCGGCTAGGACGTCATCATCATATTTATTTTTCAGACTAATTTACATCCCCTATTCAAGAATAACTAATAAGAAACAACAGTATGTAAGCGTTATGTGCTCACCAGTACTCGGTGTCATCCATCCCGCGTTGTGTACATCGTTATCAGCTGATACGAAACCGCTAAAATTAACAACTATTTTTCGCCGAAACATGTACTGATTTGTTTTACATCACCTACACAAAAATATCAGATCAAAATTATTAATTCCAGAACGTATAACATGGGCTGCGGGTTGTTCGAAAGAGTTACCGCGGCCCTGGCACACAAAGGGCTCCCGAAGGAACACGGTGGGTTTTAGTCAGTAAAAGTCTGACACTCCCTTCCGCTGTCACCCACAGCGGGAGGGGCCATACTGATGATTTCCCATCAATATATAAAAAAAAAAGAACGTATAACATAATTTTGAATCCTTGTTTGTATGAGAGAATGCCAAGGTCAAAACGTTGATGGCGATGATGATTATTCCAGTAAGAATATATTGATGATGGCATCCTAGCCAATTGTTGGCCACGGCGGCTGTTCTCATATAAGGAGATCAGCCAGCTGCGCAGGACATATTATAGTGCACAAGCATTTGCGCAGACACAGGTGCACTCCCTATTCCCTCACGCTCATAACCTGATGGGACGGCAATCCGACACGACCGGAGAGAGATTAGGCGCGACGTTAATTATAGCCTTATTGATTGTTCAACTCATGATTCAGGCAGTCGCTCCATGAAACACAGGAATCGACCACAAAAAAGTTGAGAAAAGGCTAGACAGATGATTGTGGACAAGATGTTACTGCGCAGTTTCTGAAATGCTAATATTGTGGGTATACGGTAGTGCCATAGAAATGGTATTAACTTTGACTCCTTTTCTATGGTATCTATCTATCACCGACAGGTTACGTCAGATAGTTATCTAGAACTTTATCTGGAACCTATGAAACTGGCTGTTAAGTATATTCTTGTGAGCTAAAATCAAACTCAAACTCATTTTTTTTTATTTCAAACTAACTTCCACCAGCGGTTTCACCCGCTTTCCCGTGGGAACTACTGCGCGCACCCGGATAAAAAGTAGCCTATAGCCTTCCTCGATAAATGGGCTATCTAACACAGAAATATTTTTTCAAATTGGACTTGTAGTTCCTGAGACTAGCGCGTTCAAACAAACAAACTCTTCAGCTTTTTAATATCAGTATAGATAGTATAGATAGGCCTATAAAAGCTCTTATGAAACGTTAAGCTAGTTGCACGGTTCAAAGTAGAAATCGGATTTAAGAAAATAAACACATTAAGTATTTACTCTCACTTCGAAAACTTCAATCGTATTTAGAGACTTTGCGAAGATTACAGTTTAAATCCGAAAATAGTTATTTCTATTTTAGCTTTAAAAACTACTTCAAAGGCCTGAAGTTGACTCAAATAGCGGCGTTTTATTGTTTTTGCCTTTTTGTTCCTTGAATAGATTATTTTAAAAGTACTTTAGGTACTCAACAAAGTGCTTCCTTTACTTTATCGAATTTTTAAAAATAGTTCGTGGATTCTTTTTATTTAGTCGAGATTTCAGTATTTTAAAACATTTTTTGCCTGAAAATACCACATCCAAATTGAGCATATGTTACAAGTTCTAAGTTCTATGATAATTTTTACTTTCATGCCTAGCCTTTTCCCAACTATGTTGGGGTTGGCTTCCAGTCTAACCGGATGCAGCTGAGAACCAGTGTTTTACATGGAGCGACTGCCTGTCTGACTACCACAACACAGTTACCCGGGCAACCTGATACCCCCTGGTAAGATTGGTTGTCAGATGATTTTTACTTTGATCTGTTTAAAAAAATACTATTTACATGTTATAATAATACTTCACCCCTTTTATAGAGCACTAAGATAATAGTTAGACATACCTTTGAGTTCTGCCCAACAATTAGTGCCCAATTAAACAATATCATTTTATGACAAACCTTTGTAAATCCCAGGTCGAAATGTTATCTTTTCAAAAGCCTTAATAAATCACAGAGACCGCAGTACTATTGAACAATATACAAAGAGCACCGCAAAATTAGCTAGAAACTAGTCTAGATACATTTCGTAGATCTAATTGGCACGTGTACAAAGTTAAAGACTTAATTGTCAGGCTGTTATGGTCGCCTGGTACTTGGTTGCTAGTTTTGATATTGTTATTTATAGTTCGGTTTTCTTGCTCAGAAAGCTTCATTATGACTTTTTTAGGGTTCCGTAGCCGAATGGCAAAAAACGAAACCCTTATAGATTCGTCATGTCTGTCTGTCTGTCTGTCTGTCTGTCCGTATGTCACAGCCACTTTATTCCGAAACTATTAAGACTACACAATTCAAACTCGGTGAGTAGATGTATTACAATAACCGCTTTACGATTCTTATGCAAAAATAAAAAAATAATAATATTAGAGGGGGGCTCCCCATACATAGAACTGAAACTAAAAAAAATCATCTAACCTATACTTGTGGGGTGTCTATAGATAGGTCTTTCAAAATGAGATTGAGGTTTCCAAAACCATTTTTTCTCAAAGTCAAGNGTCCGTATGTCACAGCCACTTTATTCCGAAACTATTAAGACTACACAATTCAAACTCGGTGAGTAGATGTATTACAATAACCGCTTTACGATTCTTATGCAAAAATAAAAAAATAATAATATTAGAGGGGGGCTCCCCATACATAGAACTGAAACTAAAAAAAATCATCTAACCTATACTTGTGGGGTGTCTATAGATAGGTCTTTCAAAATGAGATTGAGGTTTCCAAAACCATTTTTTCTCAAAGTCAAGAATTTCAGAGTAAGACACTTTCAAAGTGCAAAAATGTGTCCCCCCCCCCCCCTGTAATTTCTAAACTACCAAAGTGAAAAATCTAAAAAAAATATATGTTATAAACCTTAATAAAAACTATCAACCAAAATTGGTTTGAACGAANAATCATTTCAGAGTAAGACACTTTCAAAGTGCTAAAATGTGTGTCCCCCCCCCTGTAATTTCTAAACTACCAAAGTGAAAAATCTAAAAAAAATATATGTTATAAACCTTAATAAAAACTATCAACCAAAATTGGTTTGAACGAAATACAGTCAGTAGTTTTTGAGTTATAGCACTTTTTCAGTAACCGCAAATTATAACTTTGTTATTCATATATTTGTATGAAAAACAAAGTTATTTTTTGTTGCCCAGAAATGTTCGTGTTTTGGCTAATTGTAGGTAGTAGGTACGTTTATTTTTCATAGATAATGGAACGGAACCCTTCGTGCGCGAGTCCGACTCGCACTTGGCCGGTTTTTTTATCGATGGGAAATCATTAGTATGACCCCTACAGCTGTGGGTGATAGCGGGAGGGAGTGTCAGACTTTTACTGACTAAAACCCACCGTGTTCCTTCGGGAGCCCTTGGTGTGCCAGGGCCGCGGTAACTCTTTCGAACAACCCGCAGCCCCGACAGGCTCTGGCCCTAGTGGGCCCCGCGGAGGTTTGCTGACACTCTCCGAGTTCTCTAGTTTTGGTACTGTTATTTATAGTTTGGTTTTCTTGTTCAGAAAGCTATTCATTATGACCTTATATATATATATAGTCTGCGGATTTGCGCGCAAAAAGTTAACATTGTCTTGAAACGTTTTTTGTTAGTCAACAGATTTCGCTATTTTGTATATGAGGGATCAGGCGAAAAACGTGTTAAGTTCAGAATCGACCAAAGCAGAGCAGAAAAGTTTTAAAACGACAGAATTAAAGTAAAGCGAGATGTTTTTGAGTTTAGCGCCAGCAGACAAGCCAAATTCGCGTATGGTTTGTTTTAAAATATATAGTGACTAGCTGTTTTCCCAGGGTTCCACCTATGTTTAGGTGAAACTACACCGCGTACCTAGACAAAATATAGCCTATTTGACTTGCGGATAGTCTAGCTTCCCAACAGAGAAAGAATTTTTGAAATCGGTCCAGTACTTTTTTAGTCAATTCGTTACAAACATACAAATCTTTCCTCTTTATAATATTAGTATACTTGTAGTGATAGATTTAAGGTGATGATTTTGTTACAACCATCATCAATACAAACACACGTCCACTCTTTCAGATGCGTTGCGTGAAAAGATATGAAAATGTGACCTAAATTCCGACACTGTGTTCATTTTGTATGCACAGTGCCGCGGGTTTGTTTGGCATATTGATTGATTACGTTTCCAACTAGCCTAGGTGCTAAGCTGACGAACGTGATAGATATGAACGATATTTTTGGTGAGTTCTATTCTTAATGAAGCTCTTTGTTTTCCTGTGGCCCTGGTACTTTTGAGAGCAGGAATTGAGTAAAACATTGAGTAGACATTTTTATCCATCTTTAATGTAATTAGAGCATGATTTTTACAGCTGTCAAATTCACATTATTTATTTTCTTTGTTTTTTTTTATGCGAATGCGTAATTAGCCTTCCACCTTATATTATTTTGCACACAGAAAGTGCCTACACTTAAGGCCCGTTTCACAAGTTCCGGATAAAGTCCTAGATGGCTATCTGACAGATACCTGCCATTGAAATATTTTAAATTTTGACAAATACTGCAATGTTTTTAGACTGTTAGGTAGCTATCTAGAACTTTATCTAGAACATATTAAACGGGCAGTTAATGTAAAAGTACTAAAACTATTAATAATAACATAAACGCATGAGGCTCTCGTTGGGCGGCTGGGTCAAGAGACTGATACAGAAGGCGGTGCTCCTTGATACGGCTCGCATTGTGAGGAGGTTTCTGTCTCTGGGACCCTAACCACCGGTAGCTTGGACCCTGTGTCCGATATCGGTGGCTACCTATTTTTTATATTTTTAAATGTTTTTTACATGTTTTTTGTATTTAATATTTAAAAATGTAATTTATATGTGTATTAATAAATAGATGGAATAATAACATAAACGTATTTAAAAAGCAGCTACTCTTTCTACCTACCCATTAACGGCATTTTTTCCAGGTAATGTACAGACGACAGCATGTCACGGTACCCGAATCTGTCTTTTACCAATCGATGCGTGAGTCCAACTCGCACTTGGCCGGTTTTTATATTTATTTATTCCTAATGAGCTATTGAATATGATGGATTGGCTTTCCGCCTAAAATTCTTCGTATCAGAGGAAAATCTGTAGTGATTTATCATCTATATTACAGTAATGAGTGATTCAGCTTTACACAATAACACTTGTTGAATGTTATGTCAAAATGTATAAACGAAATCACATCAAGTTAACAATTTGTCAAATTTCTGCATCAGATTTTCGGCCTAATCACAATAGTGGTAGGTTAATATTTTTAAAAATATTTCTATTTTACTCGAACTCCTCTTATTATAATTATAGAAAGGAAAGAGGCGTGAAACTATAGATAGATAGTTCTGTCAAGCTAATTCGTTTTTTCAATTTGTTCGAAAATGTATGAAAAAATAGAATTTTTAAACTCAAATAAAATCAAGTACAATGGAGATACAGCTTTGGTGCCGTAATAAGAAATGTTAAGGCGGGTAACTTCTATCAGAATAACCCAGTTTTGTTTTTTTGCTTTCAATTTTGGACCAAAATGGATGATGTCCTTTGACAGATTCGACCTGCTGTTGTCTGTACGCGAGTTTTATAAAGACCCATGCTTCTAACCTAATATCACAATTCCTAGACTAATCCATACCAAAGCAATAACATAAACTAACATAATAACTCCGACATAAGATACAATATCTGCAACCAGTTATTACTTAATTTACAACGTCCATTTATATCCAGCCGAGATGACCCATAAACCTATATATTTATCAAGCTTAATTGACAAGGTCGCCGTCAAATGAGCCTTCGACTTGCCGTCTTACCCATAAAAGTGCCCATAAAGTGCATGCAATATGTAACTTGCGTTAGATGACGTCATATTAGGGTTCGGTTCGATTGACGCGATATGGGTGTGGCGTGGCTAGTGTGTGTGCGTTTACGAAGTTCGTATGTGTTTAAGTTTGAGGTAGTGTTCTTTGGTAATGGAGTTAGTTAAAAGGGTTTTGTGTTGTGATGAATTCTGATTTGGTCTTGGTGGATGATAATTTTGATTTTGCCAGTAATAACAATATATTTTGCAAAAAGTAGCTTATAATTTTTATAAATAACTAGCTGATCCGGTGAACTTCGTAACACATTTTTTTTAATTTTTCCATATTTTCTCAACGTTTAAACCTTCCCTGGACTTCAACAATTAATTCAAATCCAAAATTAGCCAAATCGGTTCAGCAGTTCTCGAGTTTTAGCAGGACTAACAAACAGCAATTGATTTTTTATAAAAGACTAGCTGATCCGGTGAACTTCGTAACACATTTTTTTTTATTTTTCCATATTTTTTCAACGTTTAAACCTTCCCTGGACTTCAACAATTATTTCAAATCCAAAATTAGTCCAATCGGTCTAGCCATTCTCCAGTTTTAGTGAGACTAACGAGCAGCAATTCATTTTTATATACAGCGTGTTTTTTATTTGATTGGCAATATTTCTCCCCCAGAATCTAATCGTGGAAACAATAATTTACAAAGGCAGTCAATTGTTTAATAATAAATAATAAGAGAGATTCCAAAATCAACAAAAAAAGTTAAAAGCTCAATACCATGTCATGACAGTGAGCGCTCTGCGGAACTACATTCGCACTATCACCTGATATCGCTAGGTCATTCGCCTCACGCACGCGCACAACGTAGGTAAAAAGAATGAATTAGATTTCAGCGCTCACTAAAATCCATTTTGTAATTTATTATTTTTCATAACTTTTGTCAACACCATTTGAACTTCAATTTGTTTGACACAAGTAATGTTTTAACAATCTACCAACATCGAAAACATTAATGCAGCCTGCCCGGCGTGTGTGCAAAGTACCTCATAATAATTCGATCGCTTTAGGGCCGCTTGAATTAGTAAATACTCTAAATACCTAATTACAAAATAAATATCAATATCAAGTAACTGCCTACTCGAATCGTCGTTGCTACCACGACCATAATAATTGTTAAATTATTTGATAATCAGTCAAATAATTTATTGTGGTTTAACTTACAGTACTTAATAAACTAAATTTTAAAATAAAACCTAAGCAAAATTCAATAAATACGGACGTGCCATAAATTACCTAGGTACTCGGCGCGCGGCACATAACNATACTCTAAATACCTAATTACAAAATAAATATCAATATCAAGTAACTGCCTACTCGAATCGTCGTTGCTACCACGACCATAATAATTGTTAAATTATTTGATAATCAGTCAAATAATTTATTGTGGTTTAACTTACAGTACTTAATAAACTAAATTTTAAAATAAAACCTAAGCAAAATTCAATAAATACGGACGTGCCATAAATTACCTAGGTACCTACTCGGCGCGCGGCACATAATAGGTAACTAAGATAACATGAAAGGCAGCCGTCGAAAAATAATCTAATAATAATCGTTTGGGACGCGCATAAAAGTTCGAAGAGTTTTAAGGTTGGTAGGTAAGTTACATACCTATGAAACTGTCTCAACATCGATTGTCTTTTATTTATCGTAGGTAGGTACAACGAGTAGCGAGTTCGATTCCCGCTCACTAAGTAAATCATTATGGGAATGAATAATTTTGTATTGATGTTACAAAAATTACTTAAACCATCATTTGATTTTATTTTATCTAAGCTTATTGTTATTTATGAAAAATTATCGAGTAATCAAGAACAGGAAGGCATGCCTTAGCGATCGACGTGACTGTGGTGCTATCAATGGATGCCGCTATCTCTTTCATCGCATTAATTGCGTGATTAGTTAGAGTAGGATAGTCACACGCTCAATGACAAAGGAAAACTACTGTCAAGATTTAAAACAGGCG
>NWSH02000571.1:3819520-3868441 GCA_002382865.2 Heliothis virescens
AAAAATAAATATCATATCAAGTAACTGCCTACTCGAATCGTCGTTGCTACCACGACCATTATAATTGATAAATTATTTGATAAATCAGTCAAATAATATTATGTGGTCTTAACTTACAGTACTAATAAACTAAAATTTAAAATAAAACCTAAGCAAAAATTCAATATAATACGGATCGTTGCCATTAACGCAAATTACCTAGGTACTCGGCGCGCGGCAATAAACAGGTAATAAGATAACTGAAAGGCAGCCGTCGAAAAAATAATCTAATAATAATCGTTTGGGACGCGCTATTAATAGTTCGAGAGTTTTAAGGTTGGTAGGTAAGTTACATACCTATGAAACTGTCTCAACATCGATTGTCTTTTTATTTATCGTATGTAGGTACAACGAGTAGCCGAGTTTCGATTCCCGCTCACTAAGTAATATCATCATGGGAATGAATAATTTTTGTATTGATGTTACCAAAATTACTTTTAAACTCATATTTGATTTTATTTTATCTAAGTCTTATTGTTATTTATGAAAAAATTATCGAGTAATTCAAGAATAGAAGGCATGCCTTAGCGGATCGACGTTGACTGGTGTGCTATCAATGGATTGCCCGCTATTCTCTTTTCATCGGCATTTAACATTGCGTGATTAGTTTAGAGTAGGATAGTCACACGCTCAATGACAAAGGAAAACTACTGTCAAGCCGGTACTGTCCCTTTGGTAATAATAATAAATGGTTATTGTGCAGGCGCATTCATTTGCCCTTGAAACTTAGAAAACAGCTGATTTAAACTTGTTTGAAACTTTGTAGTGTAATTTTTGCGCAATTATTATTAGTCATAACTAGCAATTATTAATTATAAATTAGTTGATAGTACCTACCTACAGTCGTACTTTTGGTGAAAGTGCTATTTAAAACATTTGTTTACTTTTTGAAGTTTCTTACAATTGAATATGTGACCAATCTGTACCTTACAATAAGTACGAACCTACGTAGGTATCGATGTTGGCGTGACCTTTTTGAAAATTCAGCGAGATAGAATGTTGTTCTACTTTTAATGTTTATGCAATAATTTGGTTATTATTATTTAAATTTTCATCATTACAAACAATCATGAAATGTATAGTACTTTATCTGCCTAATGAAGGCTAAAGCTTTGATTTTTCGATATGTTGGTTACCAAAAAGTAATCAATGTTAGTTGATTCGTTTTTAGAGTTTTGACCCGCAATGGTCTTTTATTGTCCGCAAAAAAAAATTAAAAGACTGTCAGATTTTAGAATATTATGTGGCCTCACAGCTTCTGCTAGCTCTAGTCATGTGCTGTATACTCATTGCTGCACTGATATAGATGGCAGGGCTCACTTGCTGAATTAAGTTTCCGGTGTGTGAACACTCACTAGAATGAGACATCAGCTGTATTGAAACATGTAAAGTTAATACGTACTAAATCATCACATAAGCACAACACCTATTAGCTGTTGTTACGGCATAAACTTTTGTAGTGAATCGGGTATTTCAAGTAATTATTTAACATGTAATTAGTTGGTAAGCGCCTACAGGTGCTTTTTGGTTATGAGTGATGTTAAATACATTTGTTTTACATTGAAGTTTAAACTTGTCGTTGTACTCATGGTCGGCCGCAGAAGGTCGTCGAGTATCTGCAGAGAACCTACCGACTTGTAGGTATTGATGGCGTTGCCTTCATTTGAGAATCAGCGAGGTAGGATTTAAGTATTGTAGGTACCTACCCTTTCAATGTTTATTGTGATAATTAGGTTCTTCATTTTTTTAATTATTATTATTACGTTTCTACCCGTTGACTGAAAGCTAAAGCTTACGTTTTCGATGTTTTTTCAACATTTTAACAATCATTTAGGGAGCGACCTTACTAAATTCGGTGTAAACACATCAAATGTTATGAATTTGAGCATTTTACTTGGTTTGTTTTTGAGTTCTTTTCATGCTATGTATGATGTTTATTCGTTGGAAAAACAGATAAGTGATTTCTTTACCTAACTGCCTAAATTCAACGTAAACCGATCAAATGTTATTAATTTGAGCGTGTTACTTGATTTTTCGTAGGAAGAAACAGTAAGTGTTCTTATCAAAAATTACGTTAGTTTGATGTTGGTGTATTGTGTAATTAAACAGCTGGTGAAAGCAAAACACAGGGTACCTGATAAAGTCTCTTGGAAAATCCTTAATTTGGTTTGAAAACAACATAACCGGGGTTTGCGTATTCACTGCACTTCACCTGCGTAGGGCAGGTGGTAGTCTGGGGTATGTAAATCACTGCAGTCCATGGTTCACTCACGAGATTGTGCGGACGCGTCCGGCCGGACGACGCGACGCGCGGTACTCGCTCAGCTGTTCGCGTAAGACTGGCGTACGTAGCGGCTATTCGAACTGGTGCGCGGGCGCCGCGCCGTACCTACGCTCTCCCGGCCGGAGCCCCCTATTGTGTAGCAGTGTAATGGCCTACTGATAAGCTAGTACACATACTGCGGTGTATGAGTTTTGATCGTTGTCGTTTATTTAATTTTTAATAAGATTTTTTTTTATTTTGTATTTTCGGAAATGTATTTTTTTTATGATGTATTAACGCAATGAAAATGTTTTATAACGATTAGAGCGTATTTAAAAAAAAAAATTGATTCATTAGTTTATGAGCCTAAATGATAATCAATCATCTGTAGAACACGTGGTAGAAATATTGCCAATGAATTAGATTACAGATTGTATAAGATTTACAAATACCTCTTGTTTAAGAAATTACTCTTTTTAAAACAACCCTGAGGGCCACGCAGGTTTCAAATAAAGTCCTAGATAACCATCTAACAGATATTTCCATATAAATATGTTTTATTATAACTACTTTTCTACTTTATTATCTGTCAGATAGCTATATATTACTTTATCTGTAACCTGTGATACGGGACCTTAAACTAGGTACTTACTCATTCGTAACTTCATTCAATAAATTCTACATCGAAAGTAAACACTCGTTTTGTTGTCTTCATAATACAGAAACACATTTTGAAATATTTTGTCGGCAAGTCTAACTAAGCCTTTAAATTCTAAATATTCAATTAGTGTCTGTTTCGAACGTTCGTCACGATCCACGACTTCGGTCTTGCGTCAATGTGACTCAGCCCTTACAGAACTTACTTGAGTTATGACCTCAACTACTCAACGTTTATTTTTCTTTATATAACTTCATATAAAACTAGAAAGGTTACTGGTATTATTGGTATTCTCTGCGGTTCAAATAAAACCTTCATAGTATTTATTTCTTCACGTGGCAACATTACAGTTAATTGACATTGACAGTTATGACGTATTTTAACGCGGGAAAATATAAGTGTCATAAGTGCTAATTTTGGTAAATTCCATCATTACTTACAAGCGTAAAACAGTAATAAATAAAAGTAATTCATGGACATTTGTTTCACAACCCCCAAAAACGCAAAAACAAAGCATGGACAAAGAAATTTCAGAGTCCTTTGAGCCAAAGACTGGGGAATAATTAATTGGATTGTTTTAAAAACATCTTTTTGCTCTTTGAGCCTTCTGCGGCACCAATGTAGCGATTATCTTTTTTCTTTTCTTAAGTGTTTAATCAGATACTCAAATTGAAACTGAAGTTAAGAAAAAAAGATTGAGTAAGAACTCTTTCTTTCTTTTCTTCATTTTTTATTGTTGCGTCGGACTTTATAAATTGAATTAAAATGGCTGTTGTTCATTGTTTTTGAAAAACGTAGATTGCTCAAGTTAAGTTTCGAACATGGCTGACGGCCCGAGATTGTAATCCAACAATCCAACCAACTAGGTTAAAGGAAAAATATTTTTTAAATAAAATTATGAAATTCAACGATTAAGTTTTTTTATAACTTACTTAAGGTGAAAACTTAGAACGCTGTCGTTTAATGAGAAAATGAGTTACCTACTGCTAGGATAGTTCAATAACTTACAAAAGTTATTATGATAATAGTTTCCGCCTGCGGTTTCACCTGCGTTCTGTAGTAACTTTTTCGCGTACCTGGATAAAAAGTAGCCTCGCAAAATCAAGTAACAAATAAAGCCATTAAGTCAAAACCTTGTCTCATTGATACCCAAAAGCCAAAGTAATTTAATTGAGTCAGAGTATTGTCTTAAAGTAAGTTTCCTACCGGTCCATAGCGTCCCATGTCTTATTACATTTCGCCTTCATCTACTTTGGCTATGTGTTAATTAAATCAGAACTTTGCACTCAAAGTTGAAGATTCATGTAAATTTGGGATCAAATGTAGGGAAGCGTAGTTAGGAACGACATGCAAATTGGGGGCGGTGGGTAAAAGGCGGGAAAGATGGACATTCTAGACCATAAAGTGCCTTCGCCATTACAGGGGTTGCCAGGACATAAAATGAAATCTTGGCAAATTTTGGTCCTTCTATACAAACAATGGTCCTTACAGTTTTTGAGACGTTGCCCAAAATATTTGTGCCATGTTTTTATCGGCGTTTTAGAATTTCTGAAACTTGGCTAACCTCAATCCAGTTTGAGAATACAATGTAGCTGCGAATGTATTAAAAGTTAAGAAATGCGGAGGAATTTAATCAGGCTCCGTTGGCGAACTGTGAGATATTACATTTTAGCTACATTGTACATACGAAAGAGGGCGTAAAAGAGTTATGTTACCTACTGTTAGGTTTAGACAGCACATCAAATTACTACAATCTGAAATCCTAATCAATATTGACCCTTATACTTTAGACTTAAAGTTAAAATTCGAATAAAGAAATTTGACAGACCGTGACAGCGATGTGATCTGTACATACTTTTTATACTGAGTGTAAATAGTAGGGGTACTACAAGTAGGTTTAAAAGAATGATCAAAGTTTATTCAAATCTAGGCAGACAATGACTAATAACTCCCAGACAAAATTGAAACAAATGAAGGTCTTAAATACCTCTAATTTATCTAGTAATTACCCCAGAATCAGAACAAAGCAACGCTTGATTTTCCCAAAAAAAATAACTAATAGTACTTAGTTAAAAAAGTTGGAGAACTTCAAAAATCTTTCTAATAGGCCCCTATTGTAATTTTAGAGAAATGCAGAAAGAAAATCTTTTATAAGCGTTTCTGAAAAGAATCCATCGTTTTACTATCTGCGTCGAGCGAACTAAATCTATCTTCTAAGATTAAACCATTTCTACTCTGCTACTGTAGATAATCGTAGCCCTTAATAAAGGGTTGCGCATACTGACAGTCTTTGCGAAAATTCTCGTTTTTCATGGAACTTCTCGTGCGACATTAGAGTTGGGGTGAATACGAATATTTGAGTTTAAGAGAATGCAGGCTGCAGAAGATTGAGTGGAACTTCATGGCCAATTGCAATAATAGAATGAAAGAAAGAAAGAAAAAAAATTTATTCCTGCGCAATCGCAGACACACATTAATAAATCCAAAAAACTAAAAACAAATAAAAAACATGAAAAAAAACTAAGAGAACTTAAAACAAAAAAAATATATACAGTCTATGGTCCACAGTGTCGCTTACTTGACAGATACGATTTATTACCTGTGAACCATAGCTGAAATTATTGCAGTACCCATTTCACGCATCCTAAAGTAGCTTATAGTCTTCCTAGATAAATAGACTATATAACACTTATATAGTTTTCTAATGGGCGTTCCTAGAATAAGCGGGTTCAAATAAACTTTAACATAACGCATATTTTATAGTTTCCCCAATATAACTTTCAATACTAAAAAACCGGCCAAGTGCGAGTCGGACTCGCGCACGAAGGGTTCCGTTCCATTATCTATGAAAACTAAACGTTCCTATTGCCTACAATTAGCCAAAACACAAACATTTCTTGACAACAAAAAATAACTTTGTTTTTCATACAAATATATGAATAACGAAGTTATAATTTGCGGTTACTGAAAAAGTGCTATATCTCAAAAACAACTAACTGTATCTCGTTCAAACCAATTTTGGTTGATAGTTTTTGTTAAGGTCTATAACATATATTTTTTTTAGATTTTTCACTTTGTTAGTTTAGAAATGGCAGGGGGGGGGACACACATTTTTGCACTTTGAAAGTGTCTAACTTTGAAATGATTGACTTTGAGAAAAAATGGTTTTAGAAACCTCAATCTTATTTTTAAAGACCTATCTATAGACACCTCACAAGTATAGGTTAGACGAAAAAAATTTTTTTTTGTTTCAGTTCCATGTATGGGGAGCCCCCTTCTAATATTATTATTTTTTTATTTTTGTATAAAAATCGTAAAGCGGTTAACTTAATACATCTACTTACCGAGTTTGAATGGTGTAGTATTAATAGTTTCGGAATAAACTGGCTGTGACATACGGACAGACAGACAGACAGACAGACAGACAGACATGACGAATCTATAAGGGTTCCGTTTTTTGCCATTCGGCTACGGAACCCTAAAAATACTGACATTATTAATTGCACGACCCAGTTTTCTTACTTCTAAGTGCCATAAGTACCTATGTCGGTATAACTGTTTAATACAAATATATTATGCGCGTATTTATCATAATATTATAAACTTTCTTCACTAGGTTTTTTAGAAGCGAAGAAATTTTGCGTCCCACGCGAAATTACGAACACGCAACACCCATTGTTTTACGATCACACATTAAATTTTGTTATGTCAAAATTAAATCAATAATCGCTAGACAACGATAGATCGGTTACAGAAATCCACCATTACGTGTTGAAGCTGACAGATTAACAATGACAAGTTACCAGAGATAACATGACGGTAGTTTCGTCAAACGCGCGAAGGAGACGAAATTATTATGCCGCGTAAAATGAAACGTGCTCAAGATTCAGAGGTTTATATGGCGTCCCGTATTTATTGCCCTCTAGTGTAAAATTATTGGTACTGCAATATATTAGTGGTATATTGTATATATTAGTGGTATATTGTATATTAGTGGTATATTGTATTTAATAAAATGTATTTATTATTCACTAGCTTCTGCCCGCAAGTTCGTACGCGGATCCTGATTTTTTCATAATCATATTTTCTCATCGTTAAAACCTTCTTTCGATCTGTACAAACATTTTATGACCAAAATAAGCCCGATCGGTCCAGCCGTTCTTGAGTTATGCGCTTACCAACACATTTAGCGATTCATTTTGGTTCCGTAGCCGAATGGCAAAAAACGGAACCCTTATAGATTCGTCCTGTCTGTCTGTCTGTCTGTCTGTCTGTCTGTCTGTCTGTCTGTCTGTCTGTCCGTATGTCACAGCCAGTTTATTCCGAAACTATTAAGACTACACCATTCAAACTCGGTAGGTAGATGTATTATGTTAACCGCTTTACGATTTTATACAAAAATAAAAAAATAATAATATTAGAAGGGGGCTCCCCATACATGGAACTAAATCCAAAAAAATTTTTTTTCATCTAACCTATAGTTGTGGGGTGTCTATAGATAGGTCTTTAAAAATGAGATTGAGGTTTCTAAAACCATTTTTTCTCAAAGTCAATCATTTCAGAGTAAGACACTTTCAAAGTGCTAAAATGTGTGTCCCCCCCCTGTAATTTCTAAACTACCAAAGTGAAAAATCTGAAAAAAATATATGTTATAGATCTCAATAAAAACTACCAACCAAAATTGGTTTGAACAAGATACAGTTAGTGGTTTTTGAGATATAGCTCTTTTTCAGTAACCGCAAAATATAACTTTGTTATTCATATATTTGTGTTTTGGCTAATTGTAGGTAATAAGTACGTTTATTTTTCATAGATAATGGAACGGAACCCTTCGTGTGCGAGTCCGACTCGCACTTGGCCGGTTTTTTTTATATATAAGAAGAAGATTAAGGGGTGTATAACTGCGCTTATATGAAATGCATTTGAAAACCGTGCCGGTATAGCGCGTCTTATAATATTTGAACAAGCATATTGATTGGAAGTGGCTGTAATACCTACTATATCAGCAACATTCTGTAGTCTTTAAAGGAGAAACTTAAAATCCATACAAATTTGGGCCTGGAATGTACAAGGCTGGAATTTGGCCATAAGTTAGAGTATTTACGAAGGTTTCAAGAGCCTGAATATCACGTCTCCCAGCAATGGCCAAATTGTTAAAATCAGACAATGTTATATTTTAGGTTATGTTTGCTTTCAATGTTCCCGGTATATGTTGTCTTTTGTATAACTAGATGGCGTTGCCGCATTTAAAAGCGAGCTATGGTTTCGTTACAAGGAATAGTATAAATACATTTTGTAAATTATGCAAAAAATTCAGCCTCTCGGCTGAACCGCAAGATACCCTACCTAAAAAAATGCAAAAAATATATAGTAGGTAAGCGTTAAAAAAAAATTAAAGGATATTTTTTTATATTTATTTTTTTCATATACGATTTACGTGGTTGATCTTACTGAAAACCTCAACTAAAAACTGTGTTTATTGAAGGCCTAGCCAGCATGCATTTGTTAATGTTCTATTTAATAGTGGATTTGATATAATCTGAAATTGCAATAAAGTATTAAAGTAAAACACATTATTACGAATGGTTCGACGACCATCTTCTTTTTTAAGATTATTATGAATAATAAAAGAGAACCTATTCATTAATATAAGGAACACCATAACTGACATTACATCTGTCATGTTGACAACTTGACATTAACATTTAGTAAGAATTTTTATGTAAAGAAATCGAATTATTTTATATACTTGGCCATTGCTAATAAGATTAAGATTCAAATTATATAAATAACGGAAAATAGACGATTATTTTGGTACATATCTCATTCTTGTACAGGCAAAATAATTTTCAGGCCCAGAATTAGATATCTCCTTTATAATAAACAAAAATAGCGTATATTTTAGACAACACACAGGTCTTACTCGCGATGAAACTATAAAAGGTTTACGATACCTGTAGTATGTAGGGTAGACAGTACGATATCAAATAGTGAAAATTGTGACGACCAAGTGAGGGTAGTTAAAAAACCCTGCACTTCACGGAGACGTCGCTAGCTGTCATCAGTCTACCCGTGACCACGGCCGGTACAATTCGGCCGAAACGCCGGGAGAAAAGAGGTATCGTAAACCTTTTATAGTTTCATCGCGAGTGAGACCCGTTTGTTGTCTAAAATATGTGTACAGACAACAGCAGGTCAACATATACGAATCTGTCAAATTTTACCAGTCAAACATTAACCTACCTCCATTGTGATAAGGTTGAAAAATCGAATGCAGAAATTTGACAGATTGTGGTAACTTGATGTGCTGTCGTCTGTATAAATCGCGAAAGTTTAAAAACATTTAAAAATAGCGTAGTTCTTACATATCTGATCAAACACTACAAACTTCCTTTATTCAATGTACAGACACCACATCAAGTTACCATAATCTGTCAAATTTCTACAATATATTTCAACCTTATCACAATAGTGGTAGGTTAATGTTTGATTGGTATTTGACAGATTCGGGTACCGTGACCTGCTGTTGTCTGTATATACTGGATCGCCGTAGGTATAAAAATTCCATAACACCAAACTTTAAACATACAACTTTACGTAACCCTTACGTCAACGTACCCAAAAGTTCAATAAACTCTTGCATAACTTAATCAAATCACGCAATACATTTTCCCATAAAGACTGGTATCTATACTTAATATTATAAAGCTGAAGAGTTTGTTTGTTTGTTTGAACGCGCTAATCTCAGGAACTACTGGTCCGATTTGAAAAATTCTTTCAGTGTTAGATAGCCCATTTATCGAGGAAGGTTATAGGCTACTTTTTATCCGGGTGCGCCGAGTAGTTCCCACGCGACGTGGGTACCTACAACTTAAAGGACATCAAAAAATGGTCCTCATCGCTGTCACTCAGCCATGTACCCAAAAGGCTGGCAGCATTGCCCCACATTGCCTATTCCTAGTCCAATAGCGCAACCCTCAGACTTTCCTAAGTATTTTGTATTGTATTCCTCCATCATCATTCTCAGCCTTTTAATTGCTGGGTTCAGGCACAGTTTAAATACTTATATTATTATATAGAACAGTTGGGAAGCTACCTACTAAAGCTCGTAACGTCACACTCACACACGCATGCGCATTGACGAGCATTTATGTACCTTTACCAGTGCTGTCAGTACTGACTCTCGCGTCAAGAGCTATGCGCCAGCCATATATTTTTTATATACAGATATTTAAGTCAGTACTACCAAGTGACAACCCTACGGCTTCGATGGTGCTTAGTCATCATTTTGACAACAAGGCTTAGCTTTATTACTGGTACATCTATATTCTGTGGTTCAAGTCTCTTCCCATACAGAGAAAGCATAAGCGGTTGAAAAGCAGGAATCGACTAGTAATTTATAAAATACTAAACTGAATTTCATAATCTAACTTCACTAGCAGGCTAAAACAAAAATAATTAAGAAATAGTACCTACGGAACCAGCTTTTAATAACGACCTTAAGTAATTAAAATTCATGTTTTACCCCGTTTTGTGAGTAACTTTATGAAACTTTCCTAATGAGGTCCCACCTTTATTTAAAAGTTTGCAAAATAACAAAAAGTAGGAAGTCTTGTTTCTCACAAAGTGTGACAATTATGAAAAGCTAGCTTCCGCGCGCGGATTCGCCCGCGTCCAGAAGGAATTTCTTTCTGCACTCGGTTAAAAATATCGTATGTTTTAAGTCGTGGTGGCCTAGTGGGTAAAGCACCAACCTCTCAAGTACGAGTGTGTGGGTTCGATCCCAGGTCAGGCAAGTACCAATGCAACATTTCTAAGTTTATATATACTTTCTTCTTCTTAAACACCAATGGCTGATAAAAGGTGAAGGAAAACATCTTAAGGAAACCTGGACCATAAAGTCTGAAATCACCAACCCGCATTGAACAACCGTGGTGATTAACGCTCAATCCTTCTCAATTTGAGAAGAGGCCTGTGCCCAGCAGTGGGACAAAAACCGGCCAAGTGCGAGTTGGACTCGCACATGAAGGGTTCCGTACCCCATCCTCCTTAATATTTTTTTTTCATTTTTAGTATTTGTTGTTATAGCGGCAACGGACATACATCATTTGTGAAAATTTCAGCTTTCTAGCTATCACGGTTAGTGAGATACAGCGTGGAGACAGACAGACAGACAACGAAGTCTTAGTAATAGGGTCCCGTTTTACCCTTTGGGTACGGAACCCTAATAAAAAAGACCACTAAAAAAAGGCCACTGAAAAAATGTTTTTAAGTTGTGTCGCAATCAATGTTCTCAAATAGACATGTCCAATTTTATACGCGAGCAAAGCCGGGTAAATTGCTGTTGTAATGATTAAATCCAATGATGGATGGATGTGTGGTTGTTTGTTCTTCTTCCACGCAAAAATTACTGCATATATTTTGATGAAACTTACAGATTAATAATTAACGCTACTATTTATTCTGGACCGGGAGTCGCTGGCGGAAACTTGTTAAAAAATAAATGCATGAGAAATAAATTTAACTATTTTAAGAAGTCAGTAAACTAGACATTATTTCTCATCATCATCTGCCTAGCCTTTTCCCAACTATGTTGGGGTCGGCTTCCAGTCTAACAAGATGCAGCTGAGCACCATANTGTTTCAATTAGTTTATATACTTAGAGCATTTAAACAACCATGTTTTTGAAGCCATGATAGATTGGTGGGTCCCGGCTGTCATTTGGACATCTTTGGCAGTCGTAACCGGTAGTCAGGAGCCAGAAAATTTGACCAGTCTAACTAGATACAGCGAAGAACCAGTGTTTTACATGGAGCGGCTGCCTATCTTACCTTCACGTCCCGATACCCCTTAGAAAGACTGGTTGTCAGACTTTCTGGCTTCTGATTACCCGTAACGACTGCCAAAGATGGTCAAAAGACAGCCAACATTATATCTACAGATGTATAATATTTACTGATTCTAAGGCCGTTTCCAATAAAGGCTTAGACTTTGAGCCCAGTTGACCTAGACCCTGAAACTTGATAAACTTTTACTAAGATCCACACTAACTTTCCTTTCTATATAAACCTGCTATCTGTGCTCCGCGGTTTTACTCATGTCCTGAGGGCGCTACTCCCCGTACCCGGATAAAAAAGTAGCCCACGTCCTTTTTCAGGCTCTGGACTATCTGCATACCGAATATCACTTTAATCGCTTCAATAGTTTTGGAGTGACACTGTGACAGACATACAGACAGAATTACTTTCACTTTTGTAACTAAGTAAGGATTATTTTTTCATTTTAAGTGGGTCACTTATGGTTAAGCAACCTCTTCAAATTAATAATGACTAGCTGTTTTCCCACGTTTTCACTCGCGTTACGTGGAAAATACTGCCCGTACGCGGGTAAAATATATAGTCTACAGCACTCACGAATAATGTAGCTTTCTACCAGTGAAACAATTTTTAAAATTGATTAATTACTTCCAGAGATTACCCCCTACAAACAAACTTACAAATTTACAGTCAATTTTACCTCTTTATAACATTAGTATAGATTATAAAAGTGTATATAGAACGATAAGGTAAACGGCCCAATACTCGACGGTTTTTGAACTTGGCGACGTTTACAGGTCTGCCACATCATTGTTAGTTGTTTTAGCGGGATAATTTAACTATGACGAGAAACCTCATTTAATACACTTTTCGGAAAATATATTTTTGTAATTAATGGTAATCTAATAAATATTCTATTAATTAAAATATCAAAAAAGACCCATTTGTACCAATATCCGACAGTTTTGTCCTAGTTATCGTCAAAATGTCCCATTACTCGTCAACTTTCAACGCTAATTTGAACTCTATTTCTTTATTACGAATAAGGTTCATGTTATTTTAGTTCTTAACTTGTACAAATCTCAAACTGAAAAATAGGGCCTAAAATAAATAAACTTGCTAAATAAAACAAAATATCAATATAAGTAAACGTTTTATCACTACCGCACGGATCAAACGATCATAAAGTTAAGCAACGCTTGACGCGGTCGGTTCGTGGATGGGTGACTATCTTTTTGTAACAAGTTCCTCCGTTTTTCGGAAGGCACGTTAGATTGGTGGGCCCTGACTGTAATTGTGGTGGGCCTTGAGAAGATACAGGGATAATCGCCAGTTGAATGCCGTTTTTGTCATTTCATGTTAATATTCTGTGGCGGATGTTGAAGAGTAGCGAACTTAGTGGTGCGTGGTTCTTCAAGGAGCTGACCGCCTGACTGATATTCTTCCTTCATCTCTATAACTGTGGCTCGATAAGTGAGCTGTAGTAACTTGACCAGCAATTTATACGTATTTCTAAATCATGAACATCAGCAGGCAGCTACAACTTCATAGTTTCTCCATTTCTGGTCCACTGTCATCCCATCACAATAGCCTGAGTAACGTTTCACCATATATAGAAATAGTCTAACACAAATCAGGATAGTCTTTGGATAGTCATATGATCCCTAGACATATGATGAAGCGTCTCATAGCCAGCTAAATAGTAACTATGTCATTATTATCGTTGAAGTGGTCTCAAAGGGTCCTCAGGATCTTCGGCTTTACTTTAGTCTCCCGAAATTTCAGAACTCCTTTGTCTTGTCATTATGGTCTCGCAGCCTTTTCACAATTATGAAATTCTTGCGGTCGGTTTCCAGTCTCATCGGATATAGCTGGGTATCAGTGTTTTAGATTCTGATGTCCTCAATCCAGTTATCCCGGAAAACCCCCTTACCACTTGATACCTTGGCAAATCTGGTTGTCAGACTTTTTTGTTGGTTGGCTTCTAACTACCCGTAACAACTGCTAGAGATATTCAAATCAAAGTCGAGACCCACTAATTTAGCACGGAGGAACTCGTCATGACAAGATGGTCACCCATCCACCGGCGTTGCTTCACCTTATAATTGATCGATCCACGTGGCTTTTACTTAGTCACGGGTTCCTCGTGGTCTTGTACAGACATGCATGATGAGAATGCTAGGGAATACCTGTCGGTATTGTATTCCAAATAACCCTGCCTCACTCTGGCTTGTCTTCGTTAGCTGATAGAAGTGAAATGTGACAAATTAGATTATCAATCTCTGACTTACTTTTATTGATCGTCAAAGTCAAAGGTTCATATTTCATATTGATTTTATTATAGGTTCTTACTTAGCAGTAGGTAGGTTTATCGAGAAGAATCGTAGAGAAAATCAAACCGTGCAAGTAGAGCTAGGAAGCTATATGAGGAAATTATTTGAAAGTAATGCTTCTAAGTTAATAAATTAAAGAAAACGAGAGTGTTATCCCTAGGGCAGGTTTAATAACTCTGTTTGGAGCGTGAATGTTGTAAGTGGGAAGTGGGTAGGTGATGCTGAACCCACAAGAAGCGCATGATGTGTGGTTGAATTTTGCCGAGGTATCATCGCCCTTCAACACTTCATGCGCCGTTACCCACTTTTGTAGCATTTTTCTTGACTGACCATTTTTTCCGCCATATTGTAACCACAGTAGCGAACATTGGTTTGTTTAGTTTTCTATAGGCTACTCACTAACATACAAAGATTTTTGTTATCAGTACTGCATTTATATTACCTTTTTTAAAATTTTTCTTAAAAAAGTTAGGTAATTTAAATAACAAATACATTTTAAATTCCATTAATAACAACCAATGTCGACTTTACATTCACTTTTAATAGCGTGTCCCAGTCACCGTCATAAATATACAAAAAATGACGAGTACTGGGTCAAGCAGGGTTCTACAAGTACCAGTACATGTCACACGGGATAAAATAATCATAATGAAGAAAATAACTCAATTTTATAGGTTAAATCGATAGATCGATAATTAAACTACTTCAAAAAATAATCAAACTAACAAAACAGCCCACTACACCGACAACACAAGACATCTAATGTAGTAAGCCAGGCGTCCGATTCAGTACCTGAATTAACAAAAATGTACAAAATTCCTCAGTACCCAACTTTGATTGCTTATTATTTAGACGCTGTTACAATTTCGACTGAGGTTTGTCATTGTTACTATAGCATATATTATCAAAAATACATTGCAATTAAAAACTTTCAGTAAGACATGGCTATAATTAATTAATAGCCATTTTTTCAAAAACTGACGACTATTGGGACACTGTCGAAATTACCAGCGTTTACCTTAGATAGGTTTGTGCAACTTAGAAACTAGTCTAGAGTAATATCGACGTATGCGTGCCGTCTATAGAGATTGGTCAACTTAAGTAATAAGCTCCTTCTAAGAGCTTAGACAAAGCTTTAAGAGCTGCCGCACACTACAAACTTTTAGGCCTCTTGTTCACACACATTTTTCTGCCATAAGAGTCTACAGTAATTTATCGAAAGTAGGCACGGTAGTCAGTTTTGTATGGGTGTGACGTGTTTTTTTTTTTAAGGTACGACAAATGTGACGAACTTACTGATAGGAAACGTACCGTAAATATGAGCTCTCAGGCCTAATTTCACGGAAAACACAGACGTCAGTTTTTTACGTTCAATTTTTAAAGTTAATCCACTATTAACTTAAAATTAAAATTTTAAGGAAATCGTATCGTATCGACGTATATGTTCTTGATGAAAATGGGCCATAATCGGCCGATAGTTATAGACGGCCGGTATTAGACAGTCTAAAACATTAATTAGATTCACGATTACCTTCAAAATAATCTGTCAGCCCATCCATCAGCCAATTTTCGGCCGACAGTTTATTCAGTAGTGTACAGGAGCCCTTAATCGTAATAATCGGCCTATTTACAGTCTTAATGCGCTATAAAGGGTTCTTACACAGAAAAGGGGCATGTTTAATGAACTTCACTGTTATTAAGCACCCATAATAATATGTCTGAAACGATTTAGATAAATTTTCGTACTCAAGGTAAATGGAAAAGAGTACTTTATAATGTTACAAATTATACAAATGGATTTAAACAATCCTGACACATATGAACAATTTGTATCATTAAACAACATATAAATAAATATAATGTGATAGCCAATTTTGAAAGTATTATCTGTTTATCTACTTACTATTTACTACTTATTTAATTACGCAAAAACAGCTACGAAGTGGTGAAGGGCGGGCGTTTTTGGGGCTGTCTGATGTAATTTTGACGTTCGAAAAGTGCTGTTTTCAGCCTACTTTGAATAAATGCTTTTTGATTTTGATTTTTGATTTTACGTACTACTTAACTATTTCAAGCAGTTTCACCCCCGACCCGAAGAAATTACTTGCCGCACCCGGAAAAAAAGATATAGCCTATGATACTCAATTACTCAAAAGTACCTTAGCTTTTTATTGCTGAAATAATTTTCAAAATCGGTTCAGTAAATCCAGATATATTTCCCCTAAAATGTTGCCAACTCCCAAAAAAATATACCCTTCATAATATTAATAATTAAGGTCGGTCCCATTAACAAAAGAATGTCAGATCACATAACCAACAGAACACTGTTCAACTCACCATCAATACTTCATAAAATAATTTTAATTAATTGATCACGGCCCCGTATTGATTCATCACACTTTTCAAACTAACATTATGAGAAAAGTTCAGTGTTTGCGAAGTCGTTAAAAACAGCTTATGGGATTATATACTTATATGATTATATGATAGGCAAGTCGATAAAACAACGGAAGGTATTTGGTTTGATGCTCAGGAAAAAAAAAGTATTAAGGTATTTTTTCATTTCGATTTTTTCTCTAGGAAATTGAATATATATAAAAAAAATATTATAATTAGAATAAGTAAGTGCTAGCCCTCAAATTAGCAACACCTGAAAAAGGCCTCTAAGCAGACAACAGCACATCAAGTTACCACAATCTGTCAAATTTCTGCAATAGATTTTCAATCTTGTGACAATAGTGGAAGGTTAATATTCAATTAGTAAAAATTTACAGATTCGTATACGCTGACCTGCTGTCGTCTGTACATATTATTGAATTAAGTAATTGTAATACCTTACTTTAACATGCACATAAAGAATTTGAGTTTGAGTTATAATAAATACTGAAATGTGGCGATTTTGACGCTACATATCTTTCAAAGAAAAACTGAGAAGAAATTTTGATTTGATTTTTGGTTGGCAAAGAAAATCTTTTTTTTACTATTTTATCACGCGAAACTTAAAACCTAAAATGATTGAGTAAGACATCAAAGTAAAAGCGAAAACCAATTACAAAATAATATTAGGCTCAGGCCGCAAAAATATGACAGATACATTTTTTTATTTATTTTTTACTTATTCGAAAAATGAAATGTTGCGACATTTCATTTTTCGAATAAGTAGAAAATTCTCTGGGGGCATTACATTTTTATACTGGCCGACCCAATTTCGCCAAGTCGGTGTTTGTCAACAGTCGCGCCCAGGATTTCACCGACTTGGTATTCGATCTTTTATTCGAATAACAGGCTCGCTTTCCATTTTTATTACGTTCCCTTTTCGCATAAAAATGTTTTTCGCATTTTTATTCCAAGAATTCTATCAATCTTTTGTGAAGTTGACTGGGGATGTGTGTGTATTCTATCGTAATAATGTTCTTTTTGTAAAATTCTAATTTATTTTTTCGTTTATGCATTTGTTCCTTTTTTAAAAGCATTTAAATCTTCCTTTTTGTGGGCGGTCTTGTAAAAAAATATTCTAATTTCGAATAAACAACCCCATTGACAGTAAGACCATTTTAAAATAAGAACACCAATTAAAAAATAAAGCTCTTCTTTCTTTATATAAAAAAAAAATAATCGCATTAACACTTGATCCGAATAAAAATTTTATACGACGAAATTAATGATTCTTTTTTCAAATATTTTTTCCTTCCTTATTCTTTTCAGTGATACAACGAAGCTAATTTCAAAAGGGATGGGCTGACAGCCTGTTGTACGCAATAATGACCTTTATGGTACCACGAAGTCACATGTAGCAGGCATATAACAAATTGGGGCTACCCCTAAGAGACCTTTCATTGCTTTTTTATGAAATAAATTGATGAACGTTTGCCATACGTGTGAAGTGATCGATGGATGATTGATATGCTTTTTAAAAGGGTATTCGTGCTTTGGTATTTTCTAAACTTAAATATACACGTACCTACGTAATTTTTTATCCAATTCAGCATTTCTAAATTCTGTAAAGAAATATTGGAATACAATTTTGAGTAGTTTAAATTTTGTCAACTCACCTCGTTATCAGAATCCAAATGAGAACTTCAAGTTGATAAAGCACAGTCAAGAAAAAAACAACAACAAAATGTCAAATAAACAATATTTAAATGTCACCACACACGATCAAACCAGGTAGTCTGAAAAAACAAATTTGTTAAAACTTCAGCAATAAAAGAAAATCACGGTGCTCAAAAAAACAAAACACGCACTGAAATATTATGATAGCACATGAAATTTCGGGTCGCACATTTTTTACATAATTTTCAGGAGTCGTAATTTGCGTGCGCGGGAGGTAGACACACGGCCGGCCGCGGCGAGCGACTGGGAGCGACTGGCTTAAACATTCGTACCCTACTGAAACTGTTGATTCCTCCCCCCGCGTCCCTCGTCCCCTCTGACGTCTTGTCGGAAAAATTTCATTGCACATCAGGATAGAATTGATGCCTCTCGCGGCCTTGCAGGTTTCTCTTCATTTTTATATGTGTTTGTTCATTAATGTAATGGTTTTGTCTGTCATTTTTCAGTCTTATGGATTTAGGTATTATGGTGTTAAGGTATCCCTGTGGTGGGACTTCGTCTGTCAAGATGTATTCAAGTATAGATAAAGAGACCCATTTTAGGTAATGCCTGCCAGGTTACAGGATTCCTCGAAAGAACTCTTTCCTTGTGTTAAAATGTAAAAAAAAATAGTAAAGGCTTTAGTCTGAAACATCCACAACGAGAAAGTGCGTTTGATGTATTTCATCATCGTATTATGCTTAGCCTTTTCCCAAATATTTTGGTATTGGCTTGCAGTCTAACCGTCGTTTTGGAGCATATCACTTCCCGTCAGAGCTCTACCTTAGCAACACGAGACCCTGAGTAAGACTGGTTATCCACTTTCTGGCTTCCGAGCCGTCACAATATCAAAGATGTACAAAAGACAGTTGTAACCCACAAAAAAAACGGCCGACTTGAGAACCTCCTCCTTTTTTTGAAGTCGGTTAAAAATCAACGAAATTTATTATGGTATAGATCATCACCCATTCACAGACCGACCCTGCCTGTAATTATAGCCATTACACATACACATCTCTCCATATACCTATCTGTTACTAAGCCAGGAGCCCCCAAAAATAGTTCTATTAATAAAATTATGAAAATCTTCACTAAAAACAAAGTTATGGCCTAAGGTATCGTTCCTAAACCCTAAACGGTTCCAACTAAACCGTTTACGTCGCTTCCTAGAAATATCTTACGTAAGGCATGAACAAATTTTATTACGTTTTGAGTAAACAACTTCTAGATAGCATTTCATACTTTACTATTAATAATAAAAATATGACAATTTGTTTGTTGGGATGTTTATAGTTTAACCCTAAAAGCAGACAAGAGCATGTAGGTCATAGTAGTCTATATACTTTTTAGGGTTCCGCACGCAGAGGGTAAAACGGGACCCTATTAAACCCTAAGACTTCACTGTCTGTCTGTCCACCCGTCTTTCACAAGGTTGTATCTCGTGAACTATGATAGCTAGAGAGCTGAAATTTAGACAGATAATGTATTTATGTTGCCGCTTTAATAACCAATACTAAAAATATAATAAAAACTAGCTTCTGCCAGCGGCTTCGCCCGCGCTATATTTGAAATCCCGTTTTTTCCCGTTCCCGTGGGAATTTCGGGAAATCCTTTCTTAGCGGATGCCTACGTCATAACATCTGCCTGCGTCCCAAATTTCAGCCCGATCCATCCAGTGGTTTCGGCTGTGCGTTGATAGATCACTATGTCAGTCAGTCAGTCAGTCAGTCAGTCACCTTTGAGTTTTATATA
The DNA here is from genome assembly GCA_002382865.2 of Heliothis virescens. Classification (NCBI taxonomy): domain Eukaryota; kingdom Metazoa; phylum Arthropoda; class Insecta; order Lepidoptera; family Noctuidae; genus Heliothis; species Heliothis virescens. Next base: position 3,839,474 of record NWSH02000571.1, read on the forward strand.
TTTAGATTAACAGTTTATTATAACAGCAACAGATAATAATCTTTACAGCTAATTTGTTTGTTTGTTCGAACGCACTCTTTCTAAAGAACTACTGGTTCCATTTGATTACTCCGTTCAGTGTTAGATAGCTCATTTAACAAGAAAGGCATTAGACAACTTTTCGTTCGGATGCAGAAATAAGTTAGCACGGGACGCAGGCAAAACCACGGGTGGAAGCTAGTTACAGATACAGTAATTATACCACGTTTTAAATGAAACCGGGTAAGACAATCTAACTAGATTGAATTCGGAGAATTCCTGATTGGCACGTGTAGAAGCGACATTTTTTTTTTCCTTGTAAAATAATATTAATTTAAGATAGCTTTGATTTATTCGGTCTTAACAAAGTCACAGTTACCCGTTACCCGTTGTTACAACCTTAACAAGTAGCTTGCATGATTTATTAACCGATTTCAAAAAAGGAGGTCTTATAAGAAGGGTAGTATGGAAGAAAAAATTAAAATAAAATAGGAGGTTATGATTTTCAAGTTTAGAATAGAACGTGACTATTTAAATCCTGTAGTCTAGCTACGTCATGAGATTTTTTTTTATAGTTAAATCTCTCTCAATAAATACGTATTATTAACCGACTTCAATAAAAAGGAGGAGGTTCTCAATTCGGCCGGTATATACATATTTTTTTTACTTATTATGTACTTTCTAAGAAGGTATATCTTGGACACCATTGACTCGAAGAACCCAGCAACCCGCATTGAACAAGCGTGGTGATTAACGCTCAATCCTTCTGTGAGTGAGAGGAGACCTGTGCCCAGCAGTGAGACGATAAAAAAGCTGATAATGATGAAATGCGTACACCAAAATATTCCTTATAGCTGTTTTCCCGCGGTTTCACTCGCGTCCCGTGGGAAATACTGTCAGTACCCGGATAAAACATAGGCTATACCTAGCACTCACGAATAATGTAGCTTTCTACCAATGAATCATTTTTTTTAATTGGTTCATCATCACCCCTTACATACAAACTTACAAACAATTTACCTCTTTGTAATATTAGTATAGATTAACTTTAACTTTTAAAAGATATAACTAAATAATAATAATAGATCTCAAGGCGGTACTCCTTGATACGGCGCGTACTTATTGTGAAGAGGTTTCTGTCTCTGGGACCCTAACCACCGGTACCTTGGACCCTGTGCCCGATATCGGTGGCTACCTATTTTTAATATTTTTAAATGTATTTATATACTTCTTTTTTATAATTATATTTAAAAATATGTTGAAAAATAAATAAATGTCCGTAAAAAATAGATCTCAAATTAGCAGCTGCCTTTAACGTATCAGATCCGCTTGTCGAACAAATATTATTGTTGTATAAGGCATATTATTATGATCTCGTGACTTTAACAGTATTTTAAGAAAATTTGGTCTTCAAACACCTAGACTTAACTGTCGGCCGATAGATGGACCGATGATTGGTTGATAATTTAGTTTGAAAATTGGGTGTGAAAATTCATAGCTTTATATGGAAACTGACTGATATTGTCGGTGAACTTAAGCCTAACGGCCGTTCCCAATAACCTATCTAACTCTGGATTTGCTTACCAGAGATATGAATTTGACATAACTTGTATGGGGCTAATGTCAAAATTCTATCACTAGTTAGCAAATCCAGAGATAGACAGAATATTGGTTTCCGCCGTTAGTCGATATAGGGCTGCTGCCCTACATATCAGTCAGCATTGAAGACAGTATTTATCCAAAAACGGATAACTTCTGTAGGGCAAAACCGGGAAAATTAATTAATCGTACCTCCAATAAGACAAGCCCTTAGTCTTATACGTTACAAGCGACCCGCCTCAGTTTCGCATGAGAATCCCTCATCTATACGTCAAAACCGAATGAAAAATTGATGCGTAGTTTTGAAGATGTAATCATACATACAGATAGATGGAAGGCTCTTTGTTTTATAACATGTAGTGATAGTGATAGTCTCTGATACTGAAGTAACATCGATAGAGTGGTAATATTTATCGAATCCTATATAAAAACAAAGCAATAAGTAAGCGGATACACAAACAAGGATTAGATGACAACGAAAGCAATTTCTCAGAGATTTCCTCTCGTAAAAACTGTGTTTTGTTTTTTGTTTATGTATTGTTTACGCAACACGTCTCTTTTTGCTCTATTTTGTCTTATTGATAGTAAGTGAAAGAAGTGGGCTTTATAGGATGGGGCATTGATGAAGATGGCGTCCTAGCCGATTATCGGCCACGGCGGCTGTTCTCATATAAGGAGATCAGCCAGCTGCGCAGGACATATTATAGTGCACAAGCATTTGCGCAGACACAGGTGCACTCCCTATTCCCTCACTCTCATAACCCGATGGGACGGCAATCCGACACGACCGGAGAGAGATCAGGCGCAGGACCGACATTAACGTGCTCTCCGATGCACGGGTGTATCAATCACCAACTTCCAACTCCGGGCTGCTTTGTGAAAGTTTCTAAAACCCACAAAGCGATTTCGGCCCGTCCCGGGAATCGAACCCGAGACCTCGTGCTCAGCAGTTGGCTATGCGACAACTAGACCAACGAGGCAGTTATAAAGATATTTGACTGGAAGTCTGCTTTAGTAAATATTCAAATCATTTATCATTTATCTGAGTGCTACACAAATATAAAATTTCTTAAAATCTAAACATATGTGCTAACATTATAATTGCCTGAACATTGTTTGCCAATTGCGGACCTACCACATCACCATCTGCCAAGCCTTTTCCCATCTATCTTGGGGTCGGCTTCCAGACTAACCGGATGCAGCTGAGAACAAGTGTTTTATATAGAGCGACGGCCTATCTGACCTCCACAACCCAGTTACCCGGGCAACCTGATACCCATTGTTAAAACTGGTTGTCAACTTTGGTTCTGATACCTGTCAGTCTGCAAAGATGGTAATGACACCGGGAGCCACAGTTTTCGTGCCTTCCGAAACACGGAAGAACTCGTTATAACAAGATGGTCACCCATCCACGGACCAACCGCGTCAAGCGTTGCTTAACTTTATGATCAATCAATCCACACTAAGTCCATATTTGGGGAATCTGTCCATATGCTCTCGATTAACTATCAGTTTCCTTGTACAAATTGCACCATTGGTCTAGAAGTCGCGAAGCACGACTGTTGTGTAGGGGGTCTCAAGTTCAATTCCCAGGTAAACCCGTAGAAGATTTGTGGATTTTTAAGAAACTTACACAAAAGCAAACCGGAGTCTAGAAGTTGGTGGTGATACATACGTGTATCGGAGAGCACGTTAATGTCGGTCCTGTGCCTTATCTCTTTCTGTAACAGATCGCCGTTCCTGAAGACTACAAGAGTGAAAGAGATAGGACTTGTACATAATTATGCCGTATCATTAGAAATAAATAATGAAACGTACATAACTTTCGATATATACTTTTCCTCCTATATATTCGCATGGCATTCCCAAGCTACAGTCAAAACATCTCTTATCATTATCTGGCTAAGGTCAGTATCAAATAAACAAGACTTTACTTCGGTACATACATACATATACAGACGACAACTCATAAAGTTACCACAATCTGTCAAATTTCTGCAATAGATTTTCAACCTTATCACAATAGTGGAAGGTTAACGTTCGAATGGTAAAATTTGACAGATTCGTATGCATTGACCTGCTGTCGTCTGTACATACATATGTACCACGTGACATTTGATCTGTTGATCCGTCATAATGAAGTGATTCGTGTTATGACGTCACTTATAGCCGTATAGATTTTGTTTGCGTTGCCTTATGTAGGTATGAGGGCGAAAATTATAATACGAAGTCCTTACTAATCTATACATATAAAAATCTAAGTCCTGACTCATCAACGCAGGGCCCGAACCCGTGAAACTATAAAGCTGAAATTATGCACAAAAGTTCATCTTAAGACTCTCACGCGAGATAAGAAAGGATTTCCCAAAATTCACACGGGAACGGGAAAAAACGAAATTTAAGTTTTACGCGGACGAAGCCGCTGACAGAAGCTAGTTACTAATATTTATAATTGCAAGAATTGCACTGCTGGGCATAGCTCTCTTCTGATATAGAGAAGGAATGAGTGTTAATCACCACGCTTGCTGGTTTACTCAAAAGGCTTTCGGTCATTGTTGTCCGAGATACACTTAAAAGTTTTTTTTTAATAGCCTATATTGTCCCACTGCTGGACAAAGGCCTCCGCAAAGTCTTTCATTCTTCCCTATCTGAAGCATGCTGCGGCCAGTCAGCGAGGAAATTGTCGCAATCATGCCGCCAGCGCTTCCGAGGTCTGCCTCTAAGCCTTCTTCCATTACCAGGAATCCACTGAGTGATGATCTTGGCGCTTATCTTGGTGCCCACTCCCTCTTCAACTTTGCAGATTTACTGACATCAACTGTACCAGAAAAAATACATCAGTAGAGTTCTCGTAAAAGTCTATGTTGTTCCGAAACTAAGCGCTGAACACAATTCTGCGCATGTGTTCATGCCCTTCTCACTTCGCCCCCTATATAATAAGTATGACCCAAACTATAAGTACTTGCTCAACTTGGAATCGAACCTACGCTCTCGTATTTGAGAGGCTGGTGCCCTAACCACCACCACGACTTTTTCTATCTATTACGTAAACATTAAAAACCAGCCAAGTGTGAGTTGGACTCGCGCATGAAATGTTCCGTACCTACATATGAAAAATGAACGTATCTATTACCTACAACTAGCCAAAATACAAATATTTTTCGGCAACAAAATATTAACTTTGTTTTTCATACAAATATATGAATAACAAAGTTATAATTTGCGGCTTCACACTTTTATTGCATGGGGACCCCCCTTAATGTATATTTTTTTAATTTGTTGTTATAGCGGCAACGGAAATACATAATTTGTTAAATTTTCAGCTTTCGAGTTATCACAGTTTATGAGATACAGCCTGGAGACAGACAGACAACGTAGTCTTAGTAATAGAGTCCCGTTTTACCCTTTGGGTACGGAACCCTAAAATGACTTATGTCACTGAAAATGAAATTACCGCCAAAGAAATAACAGACACATAATTCAAATATAAATTGCTACGTTATGTCCAATGTCACAAAATAATATGTCAATGATTTATCCGCCATTTTTTCCGTGAAAGGCTACAACTTGGCTACAAAGTGTAGAAATAAATTCATATGATATACGCGTTAACGTTTCGGTTCTTGTTGCCAATGATTTATTGGAGTTTCAGTTTGGCTCTGCATTGTAGGGTTGATACACGGTAGAATACGTTAAGATTGTGATATATCGATGCAAGTTTTGATTTTTAGAGGACTTTTACTTTCTAGTTTATGTTCCATGTAGTTTTACCCACGATGGCTGGTCCTACTCCGTGCTAGCTGGCTGCTACTCTGTGTACCCGGATAAAAAGTGGTATATAGCCTTTTTCGATAAATTAGCCATCTAACGTCGAAAGAGCGTTCAACCAACCAAATAAAATCCGTTGCGTGTTTAGAAGTTTAAAAATGATTCTTCAAGCAAAAAGCTACTGCACTTTTCATTATAACAATTTAATTCTGAACAAATTACAGGAAAATGAATAAGATTAAAAGATTAAAAAAATGATTGAGTAAAATGCTAAGCAAATAATGTCAGAACCTCCTTCTTTTTTGAAGTCGACAAAAAAGCAGGTGTAAACTATTTCCTTACTTGCTTCGAAATTTACTTGTCCACCTTTTGACATCCCTACTTGGCTGAATAACGTGTAGATGGAAGTCTAGACGCTTTGAGCTTTGTATGAAATGAACGAATGAAGTGAACCATTGCCGGACCAGTGAACTTGTCCTCTGTAATAGTCTGCGAAACCATTCTCATTCAAATTGATGGAGGTTATCATTCTTTTAGACGAATACTAACTGTTCAACGTCGGAGATGGGACCCACGTCCTATTTCCCGCATCCGGTTAAAAGTAAGTTAAAAGTATGTTCCTTCTTAGGCTCTAGATTATCTAGCTAGGTACAAACGACAGCAGGTCAACGTATACGAATCTGTCAAATCTTACCCATCTAAATGTTACCTTCCGATATTGTGATAAGGTTGAAAATCTATTGCAGAAATTTGACAGATTGTGGTAGCTTGATGTGCTGTTGTCTGTACTCAATTTTACTGAAAGAAGTTTTGGCGTGAAACTGCGACTGACAGAAAAACATACTTTTTCATTTATAAATCTTAGTAAGCATTACAAAGAGGTTTTGTGAGATTGTACAGACAGCAGCGCATCAAGTTACCACAATCTGTCAAATTTCTGCAATAGATTTTCAACCTTATCACAATGGGGGTAGGTTAATGTTTGATTGGTAAAATTTGACAGATTGGTATACGTTGACTTGCTGTTGTCTGTACATATTTATGTATATCAAAAGCATGTCTTTCATGAAAGTACATAGTTCGATCGGGACGCAGGTGAAACCCCGCGAAAAAGTTAGTTATAGTTATAAAAAAATATATTTTTTATGCGATTCTATTATAATAACGAACATAGCCTGCTAAAAATATTTATCTACCATTTTATTTTAATTTCATGTTCAATTTATTTATTCTGTACGTTGAAAATGGGAGTTGCACGTTTATGTATCAATTTGTTTGCATTTTAATATTTTATTTAAATAATAGAGGTTTTCACTCTTATTTTTTATAAAAAGAGTACATATAATATGTCTATTTATTAGAGTATAACTGGAAAGAGTAAACAAACATAGAATATTAATTAGTTATGCGCCGACATGACATTTGTCGTATGAATTAATATTTTTAATTCAGTTTTCAGTGTGGAATTATTTATTGGAGTACATAGATTCGGTAGCTCTACCTATAGCTTATATAGTCCTCCTTATCGATTTCGATAACGGCGACCCATGACAATTCACCTCCTAGCGTGAGCCCTAATGTGACTGGCTAGACCGAGTTTAGATTTAAAGACTCGGTCGCAAGCGCTGCAGTAGAGCTGACCCGCACTATTGAGAGTATAGTTGTAAGTAGGCTTAGGTCTCTCTTTTAGTGATTGGCGCTTTTCGTCTAAGGTTTCGAGTCTTTTCACTTCGAATAGCTTGACGTTTTCATAGATGGTTTTACGCCAAGATGACCTATTTAAGGCAAGCCTCTCCCAGTCATTAGGGTCAATAGCGCAAGCTTTCAGATGTCTTTTGAACACGTCCTTGTAGCGGAGATATTGTCCTCCTTGCTTCCGTTTACCTTCCCCCATTTCGGAATAGAAGACCGCTTTAGGTAGACGATGGTTGTCCATGCGAAGGACGTGTCCACACCACCGGAGTTGCCGCTGCATTAATAGAGCCTCCATTCCATACACATTAGAGCGTCGAAGTACCTCTGTATTGGGAACGTGATCTTGCCACTTAATTCTTAGGATAGACCTGAGACACCTAAGATGGAATGTGTCGAGCTTTTTAATGTCGGACTTGTAGAGGCACCACGTCTCTGCGCCGTACATAAGCACAGGCATTACTAGTGCTTTGTACACGTCAATTTTAGTTTGTAGTTTTATGTCATGAGATCTCCAGACACGATCATTGAGGCGTCCAAAGGTTGCAGCAGCATTTGCGATGCGTAGCGGTATCTCTGAAGCTAGGGTGTTATCATGTCTTATATTGCTTCCAAGGTATTTAAAGTGGGTTACTTCCTCTAGTGGCTTACCATCTACTTTTATAGCTTCTCCATCCAATTCATGTCCACGTGACGGTTGTTTGAGGACTTGTGTCTTAGCAATGCTTATGACTAAACCAAACCTTTGGCAGGACTGATGTAGTGCATCGACATATTTTTGCAAGTTTGTCAAGTTATCAGACATAAGGCACACATCGTCAGCGTAGAGTATTTCGAGGATGGAGACCTTCATCAGTTTGGATTTTGCCCTGAACCTTGAGATGTCGAAAACGCCCTTATCAGTACGTACATTTAGTTGTATCTGGTCATGACAATACTCCAATGCATCTCTCATAACAGCTGCAAAATAGATGGCAAAGAGTGTTGGAGCCATAACGCAGCCCTGTTTTACCCCGCTCGTAACCTGGATTTCCTCGGAAAGTTCATTTTCATGTTGGACTTTTGCTTTCATGTCAGTGTGAAAATGACGTATAAGATTAATAAACTTCTTTGGATATCCAGATTTTTGGAGAACAAGCCAGAGTGCCTCACGTGGAACTCTATCAAATGCTTTCTCTAGATCGACAAAACACATGTAGAGAGGCTTTTGGTGTTCTAAGCTTTTCTCCTGAAGTTGTCGTACGACGGAAATGGCGTCAATAGTACCTCTGGCTGGACGGAAGCCACATTGACTCTCGGGCAGGTGTTTCTCAGCTAAGCTACTAAGACGGCTATTAATAATATGTGCTAAGATTTTACCGGCACTGGAAAGAAGTGATATGCCTCTATATGAGCTGCAATCGGAGACATCTCCTTTCCCTTTATATAGCTTGCAGATTACCGCATCTTTCCAATCTTGTGGGACTTCTTCGGTCTCCCAGACCCTTAAGATAAGATGGAATAGTGTCCGTATGATATTTTTCCCGCTATATTTGTAGACTTCTGATGGTAACTGATCCATGCCAGGTGTTTTTGAGTTTTTGAGACGCTTTACTGCCGTAACAAACTCTTCAAAAGTAGGTGGATCCTCCAGATGTTGGCAGACAGGCAGGTCTTGGAGATTACTGATATATGTCAGGTCAGCTCTGAGCGCAACGGGGTTTAGAACGTCATTGAAATGCTCTGCCCATCGCATTATTACATCAGCTTTTGACGTAACTCGGTGCTGCCTGTCTTTTGAGTACATAGGTGCTATTTTTCTTGCCCGAGGGCCGAAAACAGATTGTATACCCTCAAAGAATCTGCCAGTCTGGTGAGTATCAGCGTAGTGCTGCAATTCAGCAGCTTTCTCTGTCCACCACTTGTTCTTCAGTTCGCGAACTTTACCTTTCAATCTCTGTGAAGCGTTCCTTTTGCCGAATGCGTCCATCTGCTTTGAGTTTAGTTGTTTCCTATGTCGTTCAACTAGCGTTCTGATTTCCTTATCGGATTCATCAAACCAATCTTGGTTTTTTTTCTGAGGTTTTCCTACGATTTTCTCCGCACAGTCATGAAGGTGTTTGGCATAGGATCTCCATTCTTCATCAATATTACTAAACTCAGCTTCCGGAGCACTTGCAGCAAATTTTGAATCTAACGCTTTACCTAGGTCTGGTGAGGTAATAAGATTCGAGAAGGCCAGTTTAGGAGGAATTTTGTTTGGAGCTCGTCGTGGTGCTTTCAGTTGCAAATGCATTTTTGATCGAATAAGACGGTGATCAGTCCAGCCAACAGCACCACGCATTGCTCTTGTAACAAGAACATCACGCAGGTCTCTTTGACGGACAATAATATAGTCTAAAAGATGCCAGTGCTTGGATCTTGGGTGCATCCACGAGGTCTTGTGTTTCTCAGCAAGTCGGAAGTATGTATTTGTGATACTTAGATTGTATTGTGCACATAACGACAGTAATCTGAGGCCATTATCATTACATTTACCAACTCCATGCTTACCGAGAGCACCGTTCCAGATGTCAGATTCAGTGCCAACACGAGCATTAAAATCACCCAACAAAATAACTTTATCATAAGCTGGGATGTTCTCAAGAGTTTGTCTTAGCTGTTGATAGAAAATCTCTTTATCTTCATCCGCTGAAGGCAGTGTGGGTGCATACACGCTTATGAGATGGGCGTATTTGTTACTAGCAATTGGGATTCGTAGAGTCATGAGACGGTCATTGACACCCTTAGGTAGTTCACTCAGATCTCTCACCAAACCATTGCGGATAGCAAAACCCACACCGCTACCAGCCCTCTCGTTAGCGGGTCGTCCGCTCCAGTAATAGGTGTAACCTCCGAGGTGTTCACATAGCTCTCCAGTATCGCTTAAGTGCGTTTCGCTAATAGCAGCTATGTCTATATTATAGCGAGCCAGTTCCCTTGCTATAAGAGCGGTTTTTCTTTCTGGGCACAGGTTACGGTCATTGTCTAGTAGAGTTCGTACGTTCCATGTAGCAATGCAAAGTTGTTGTAGTTTTATCTTATCGTTAACTTTTTTCTTTGTCTTCTGACCGCATTTGACGATGTCCAAGTGCCCGCGGTTTGACACTTAGATGATGGATGGGACAGACTATTTTTGGGTCACCTTTTCTAGACCCCTCCCCTATGCAGAGGAAAGCAGAGCGATCCTAAATAGGGCTGCTTTGTCACCAGTTGTGCTGCCGAACCCAGAATTCCGTCCCAATCGATTCCGGGAGCGACCACTCTCCCCTGGCCGCCAACGTGCAGGATGCTAACTAAGGCCTCGGTACATCGATACCTCCACCCCACCGCCAGCATCCCATCGCCGCTGGGCTTTTATCGCTATGTTCCGAAGGTAAATTGCTAGGGTCATCTGCGCGTGAATTTGATTTTAGTGGACATGCAGTTGCGCAAGTACACACCTACTCTCTCGTTCCCGGTCTCTGTGATCCAATGGGCTGGCAAGCCAGTACGATTGGCAGAGGCGGAAATGCAGCGAAAGGCCGTAGACTACTTTATGGATCCTAGTAAACGCCCTTGAGGTTCTTCGCATTACCCTGCTGCGTTGTTCGTCATTATAGTTGGAGGTTGATATGGACTATAATGACGGCGCAGACTTAGTGCTCTGGGGATCACCAGATTCCTTTTGTCACTTCTAGCAACACCCAAAGGAGGAAAGNCCGCTGGGCTTTTATCGCTATGTTCCGAAGGTAAATTGCTAGGGTCATCTGCGCGTGAATTTGATTTTAGTGGACATGCAGTTGCGCAAGTACACACCTACTCTCTCGTTCCCGGTCTCTGTGATCCAATGGGCTGGCAAGCCAGTACGATTGGCAGAGGCGGAAATGCAGCGAAAGGCCGTAGACTACTTTATGGATCCTAGTAAACGCCCTTGAGGTTCTTCGCATTACCCTGCTGCGTTGTTCGTCATTATAGTTGGAGGTTGATATGGACTATAATGACGGAGCAGACTTGGTGCTCTGGGGATCACCAGATTCCTTTTGTCACTTCTAGCGACACCCAAAGGAGGAAAGGGCTACCTACCTTGTTAGCAACGTAAGTTTTAACTGTACGCGTGTCCGCCCTCCACGTGGCTCGATGTTCAGCTCGGACGTAAGGCAGGATTTGGAATAATGGATATACTGGTTACGTAAAGCATGGAATAATAGTACCTAATGGCGTTCAAGGCTGATTGTCGGCCACGACGGCTGTTCTCATATAAGGAGATCAGCCAGCCGCGCAGGACATATTATAGTGCACAAGCATTTACGTAGACACAGGTGCACTCCATATTCCCTCACTCTCTTAACCCGATAGGATAGACTCAGGATGGAATATTTTGTAACTAAAACAGATTAAGTTGGAAGAAGAAACATTTGTAGGTGTGAAGTGGTCAAGAAAACCTCAGGGCGAGGGATCTTTAAATAAAGCTGCTATTTAGGGTTCCGTACCCAAAGGGTAAAAACGGAACCCTATTACTAAGACTTCTCTGTCTGTCTGTCTGTCTGTCTCCACGCTGTATCTCATTAATCGTGATAGCTAGAAAGCTGAAATTTTCACAAATGATGTATTTTCGTTGCCGCTATAACAACAAATACTAAAAATTAAAAAAAGTTATATGTTAAGGGGGGTCCCCATACAATAAATTATAAAGACAGTGCAATTTGAATACAACGCCATCTGTTACTCAAGCGTGGAACTACAGCTTGGTACGGAACCCTTCGCGCGCGAGTCTAACTCGCACTTGGCCGGTTTTTTTTACTCACATTTTTTTTCATTACCACAGTTAGGTATTAATAAAATATATATAAAACATTTTAATCCTGGTAAAAACTGGCCAAGTCATATCTTGTTCCTATAAATACATATTTGGATTTTGTATAGAACTTGGTACTCATTTAGATCTCCATTCTTTTTGCGGCGAAGCCCACAACCAAGCATAGGTTTTGTATTGAACTTGGCTTTCCTTTTTTACATTTATGTTTTTGGTGGGATATCATTACTTTTTGTAAAGAAGCAGGTTTAGATTTAATTTTTTTTCTTGCGTTTCCGCTGTATAGTTTTCTTTTTAGGATTTCGTACCCAAAGGGTAAAATGGGACCGTATTACTAAGCCTATCCCATAAACCGTGATAGCTAGAAAGCTGAAATTTTCACAAATGATGTATTTCCGTTGCCGCTATAACAAGAAATACTATAGATTTAAAAAATATTAAAATTAGGGGGGGTCCCCATACAATAAACGTGTGACGTTGTATGGGGACCCCCCCTATTTTTTAACTTTTTTCTATTTTCAGATTTTTTCCTACGCTTACACACAATTACCGAGCTAGGTTCCAAATTTCATATTTCTAGGTTATCTGGAAGTAGGTTAGGTTTAGGTACTATAAGTCAGTCAGTCAGTGGGAATTTTACGACTTTTGGACCTTCATATCTTTATAACCGTTTGAGCTAGCTTCATGAAATTTGGGGTTCTAGGTGTCCTTATGGACATAATGAAACACGCGTAGTTTGAAGTGTTTACGTTTAATAGGTTTTGAGTTATGGAGGGGTAAAAAGTGGCACCAAATGGTTCGTGTAAATATACACGTGGCGCTTGCCAGCCAGTCTTTGCTTGAACTTGGCTTGACACGCTGCCCCGTGTCTAGATAAGGATTATATGACAAAAAAGTTGCCCCGAACGCGGACGAAACCATGGAGAACAACTAGTATATTATAATTAAATGCAAACACAATTACAATACACACACAATTAGAATTAAAATGTAACACAGCTACAACAGAAGCCAGTACCTAAACTTAGTCATCTGCCTAGCCTTTTCCCAACTATGTTGGGGTCGGCTTCCAGTCTAACTGGATGCAGCTTAGAACCAGTGTTTTACATGGAACGACTGCCTGCCTGACCTCCACAACCCAGTTACCGTGGCAATTCGATACCCATTGTAAGACTGGTTGTCAGACTTGGAATTTAATAAATTAGGATATCTGATCTAAAAATCATAATGCGGTAGAAACAACAAAGTATCTATATGTATCTATGTATCTATAAGTATGACATGAGTTTAAATGTTAAAAAGTGCTACCNCCAGTGTTTTACATGGAACGACTGCCTGTCTGACCTCCACAACCCAGTTACCCGGGCAACCTGATACCCATTGGTAATACCGGTACTTAAATTTGTATCAACAGTAATCTCTTACGGGTCCAGACAAGGGGTCGACATTACTATATCTCAAGTAGGTACAGTACCTGTGATTTGTACCCAGTATCCTTCGAGATTTATTCAGCTATATCAATGAAGAAAACTAGATGAAAATAGCATTTAATTGGATTTTGATACAATATAGAAGAGAGTATTTTGATATTAACACAAAAACGCAATAAATATTTGACCACCCATCCATGGACTGATGACGAGAAGAGTATTTTTTTTTGGCGGGTCCCCTTACAAAAAACGATTGTAACCGCAAATTATATATTTTTTGTATGAAATGAGAACAAGAATGAGAACAAATTATATTTTTTTTGTATGAAAAACAAAGTTATTTTTTGTTGTGGAAAAATATAAGTATTTTGGCTAGTTGTAACTAATAGCACAGCTAATAGATACGTTCATTTTTCATAGATAATGGTACTGAACCCTTTATGTGCGAGTCCTGTACCAGTACCTTCCAATTACAAGCCTAAAAGTTTCTAGATCTTATCACCCAAACTTATAGGCGGTGGTAGCAAGTTATAAAACGAACTTATAACCCTTCCTATACCCCTTTATTTCCCTCTACCCACATGGAGGACGATTGTGTGTGTTTAACATAAATCCCGCAAGCTGTAGCTAAAACCAATTTAAATTGCGAACGGGGCTATTCAAACGCAAATGCTGAACTACTGGACAGCGTTTGTCAAAGTTGCAACGGGCTAGTGTTTTTTTATTTATTTGAGAAACAACAAACACATGCTAGGACAACCACGCACTAGTTTTTTTCAACGTCGCTTTTTTTAAGTGTTACATTAATACGTATACGTATAAATACATTAATTACTACATTCAAACTTTGGTAAATAGTTGATCTATTTGTACACCGCCATAGTATATCTCTATACTATACTGTGCACTAGATTGTTATTCCTAGGCTTTTCAAAGGTAAATAACTATATTGCCCTGAAAGGCAATTAAAGGTATTTCGTGGTTTGGCGGTCATTTAATGATCTATCAACAATTTTCATTATCACCAATAGCAACATAAGATGTAAATCTTTATAACATGAATTTGAATCAAAATATTATTAGTTATCAAATACAAGATTGAGAAACGCTGAACCACTAGAAAATAGTGGGAAAACCCAAACCACAGATTATAAATAAGAAGATGTATGCATAGAATTTTGGAGGAGGTTTTAGCTTCTCGCATAAACTATGTTCTTGTTGTCTATGCTTGGTTAAGTATGGAGTGTAGATTGTAGGTTGTACACTGTGAACGTAAAATTAGGATAAACTTTGAATAGGTAGACAATTACCATAAAAACGAGAATCAATAGATAAGTGCCACAATCTGTAAAATTTCTGCAATAGATTTTCAGCCCTATCACAATAGTGGAAGGTTAATGTTCGATTGGTAAAATTTGACATATTCGGGTAGTACCGTGACCTGCTGTTGTCTGTTCTAAAACCAATACTAATACCGGCAAAGTATTTTGCCTCTAAAAGACTCACCAATTTTTAGTCAACTGTTCTAGAAGAAGGGTTATGTTTTCATTCAATCTTATGTAAGTAATGTTTTTTCTTACATTATTCTCTAGAGCTTAAACAGCTAAATGTAATGAGTTTTAAATTACTATTCTTTAACAAGGTTTCTTGGATCCAAAAACACTTTGATGACGGCAGCAAAATTCTAATCTCATAGTCAACAGTCGCGCTAAGTAAAAAAGTAACAAAACAATTAAAAGGAGTGTTGTTTAATCCATTACCAGTGAAGAGATTGAACCTCACCGTTGTCCCCTCTTTGTTTTTAGTAGAACGAGTTAATAATCTCTAGATCTCGACCATTTTGTTAAATAAAAGCTACCTATGTTTACATAACTGACTGAACGTAAGGCAAATTTCTGCAGTAGATTTCCAACTTTATCACAATGGAGACAGACAGACAACGAAGTCTTAGTAATAGGGTCCCGTTTTACTCTTTGGGTACGGAACCCTAAAAATACATGCCACTTTTCGTTGTTAATTTATAACTCAAGAACGGGCTCACTTATCCAAACCAAATGTTTTAGGCTTTGTTCGGACTATTTAGTAGATGGTTTAAGTGAAGTTTGTATAAAATCAGTCAAGCGGTTCTTCTTTTATTGCCTTTAAGGCGGAACAAAGTTCGCCGGGTCAGCTAGTATCTATACTAATATTATAAAGCTGAAGAATTTGTTTGTTTGAACGCGCTAATCTCAGGAACTACTGGCCCGATTTGAAAAATTATTTCAGTGATAGATAGCCCATTTATCGAGGAAGGCTATAAGTTACTTTTTATTCGGATGTGTTAAGTAGTTCCCACGGGACGCGGGTGAAACCGCTGGCGGAAGCTAGTCAATATCAATATAAAGCTGAGCAACGCTTAGCGCGGTCGGTGCATAGATAGTAGACTATCTATTACGTCAACGCTGAAGCATTTTCCAAACTATTCCTGAGAAAAAATGCCGAAGCTAACGCAAGGGTCACTGTCTCTTTGAAAGTCCAGACAATGTCATATTAAGAAATTATTTTAATGCGAGTGTGACTATTTTCGCAATGTGGAATGGCTTTTAGACCTGCCCTTTTCAGATAGATGGTACAGATGCCAGTACATCAACCTATATCAATGTGTCAAATTTCTTCAATAAATTCCCAACCTTATCCCGATGTAGTTTATAAAGGGTATAATACATTTTATACCCTCAATGAGATAATCGTGATTTTTATTAATATCTTCTAGTACCTATAGCCTCCTAGTTTAAATTTAACAGAGGACAAATTTTTCAACATTTTCGACAGCTGTTAGGGTTAGTCAGAAACCAGAAAAACTGACAATCAGTCTCATCATGGGGTATCGGGTTGCCTGCCTAACTGGATTGAGCATGTCAGATAGACAATCGCGCCATGTAAAACACTGGTATTAACCTGATGCAGCTGGCATTCGGTTAGACTTGAAGACGCCTCCAACATAGTTGAGAAAAATTAAGTAAATTTAATAAGCGTTTTTATAATAAAAAAGGCTAGACAGATGAAGAAGACTTTTAAAATTAAAGTTAATAAACTTTTTGTAATTAAAGTAAATGTAACAACTGAAATCATTCAGTTTAAAGTCAGCGCAGGTAATTTTCCGCGCAGTGCCGCGCCCCGTGGTGCGGCTCGACTCTGTTCGCGTTAAACACTGATTGTCGCTCACTTTGACGAGCTGCGGAGATTCCTTTTACACTATACGATGTTAGATAAATATCTAGTAGAGATTTTGAGAGTAAAAAGCCGGATAATCCAGTATGTGTACATATAACAAAACCTTATCCAAACAAAAATGAAAAAACCGGCCAAGTGCGAGTTGGACTCGCGCACGAAGGGTTCCGTACCATTATCTATGAAAAAAGTACAATAGGAATGGTCAAGTGTGAGTTACTTAAGTTGCACATTATTTCTAATAGATGGCGCTACTAGTATACAATTTTGCAATTAATTAATATAAATCAACAGCCTTAACAATTTATTTATTAAAATTTTTAGTATTTGTTGTTGTAGCGGCAACGGATATACATCATCTGTGAAAATTTCAGCATTCTAGCTATCACAGTTAATGAGATACAGCCTGAAGACAGACAGACAGACAACGAAGTCTTAGTAATAGGGTTCCGTTTTACCCTTTGGGTACGGAACCCTAAAAATCAGCAAGTATTTTTAAGTAACACTCACTTAAATCATAGTACAGATAGCAGCACATCAATCTGTCCCAGTCTGCCAAATTCGTTTTACAATTGTATTTACAGGTTTGTATTCAAAATGTGTACGCGTAAGTTGGAATGCCAAGTCTAAAAACGACTTTATTTTCCAACAAAAGCCGTCCGTACGTTTTCAGCCTATATTTATTTACATAATAACCCAATTACAAGGCAATTCACAGCTCAAAACTCAACGACAATATCGGCAGGTTCACAAAGAACAAAATATGTAAGCAAAAACGTTAAATTGATATACATGTCAAAACCGTTCCTTGATCTGAACTGTTCCTTTTATGGAACACTGAAACCAATTCGTGACGTAAGTGGAACAAAAACTCTTTTGTAACAATCTCGTGTTTAGGAAAAGTTTTTCTATACAAATAACTATAGTAGAATTGTCTGTTTGTACATATGAATAAACACGAGTTTAAAAAAAACCGGCCAAGTGCGAGTTGGACTCGCACATGAAGGGTTCCGTACCCCATCTCCCTTATTCTTTTTTTCATTTTTAGTATTTGTTGTTATAGCGGCAACGGAAATACATAATTTGTGAAAATTTCAGCTTTCTAGCTATCACGGTTAATGAGATACAGCGTGGAGACAGACAGACAGACAGACCGACAGACAGACAACGAAGTCTTAGTAATAGATACATTAAAGAAAAAAATACATTAGTAAAAACATACATTAAAGATTCACGAAAGAAACACGAGTTTTAAAAAAAACATACATTAAACATTCTACTAACTCAATTTAGTATTTTTTTCAGAATCTTTAAAGGCGGGACAGATTTTGATGAACTTTAAATGCGAATAAGGACACTATAGTAGTGGCGTTCCTTTCCTTTTAAATTATATTTTGTACCAAAGATTACTGCACGAAAAACCTGTTCCATTTTTGGAACTCTATTAAAAAATATAAGAGTATAGCAATACGATCACCAGAATGTAAATAGCGAACGACGTCGCGGAAAACGGCTAGTTTCTCAAGTATTAGGGAAACTTCCAACTTTATGTACAGACGACAGCAGGACCAACCCGAATCTGTAAGATTTTACCAATCGAACATTAACCTTCCACTATTGTGATAAGGTTGAAAATCTATTGAAGAAATTTGTCAGAATCGGTTAGGTTGACCTTCTGACGTCTTTACCTTCCGCATCTTTGGAAAGTTTTTTGTATCTGATATAATAATCGAAGAAAAAAGTTTTTTATCATAAATGCAAGTTTGTTTCCGTATGTGACATAAATTGGGACAATACGAGGGATAAAACTACTAAAGTTGATTCTTGCTGTGAATATGATTCTTGTTTCTTTGTTTATAAGCGTTCTGATTCGTCGTTTTATCCTGTATATCGTAAATTGACATTTAATATACAAAACTTATTACTGATATTGTAAAGAGGAAAGATATGTATGTTTGTAACGAATTAGCTCAAAAGTACTGAACCGATTTTAAAAATCCTTTCACTGTTTTGTAGCGAGACTATCCCCAAACAACATAGGCTATATTTTCTCCGAGTATGGGAAGAATTTCTCATGGGATGTGGGTGAAACCGAGGAAAACAGCTTTAATATTATAGATAGGATATTTTTTCGTTAATGTCTGTCCTACGCCTAATCTCCATCTAGTTGTGTCGGATTGCCGTCCCATCGGGTTATGAGAGTGAGGGAATAGTGAGTGCACCTGTGTCTGCGCAAATGCTTGTGCACTATATACATTTTGGAGTGACGTCACGGACGCCAAGTTAGCCTGTGCTTGTTGCTATTACTTGCGATCAAATAAATTAAAAAACGTATACAATAAGAAGAAGTGTATTATAATAAGTTAAAGCTTAACCTAGTACATTACATAAAACGTTATCTAGTGTTCTAGTGCAGTGTATACATAAAAAAACTTAAAACTATTTACAACTAAACTTAAAACTATTGAACAGTGACCAAAATCTACCCTAAACATAAAAATATAAACATTTATTGGTGAACATTTCTCTAAACTAACTGCTGAAGTGATACTAAAGTGCGCATATTACCCTGTTTACCCCAGTGTCGATACATGGTGTTAGACAACCATAAGATTCCCATCTAACCATAGCCGAACACAAAGTTGTGAACAGCGCCATCTTTCGATACTTCAGGGAATTTGTATCGATTGCTTTCTGCATTACGACATCACAATCATGCCTGCATCTAAGTGTGGTGGTTGCGAGAAATTTATGTCGCCGATAGATGCCGCTACGTGTATCAAGTGCAGTCGCTTACACCATCGAGCTTGCGTCGGTCTGCCTACACAGGGTAGTATCCCACCGACCTGGTGTTGTCCGGATTGCCGCAAGGACCAGGTTAGGGACAATAAAGCGGAGACGCCCGTTAGAGGTTTGGCAAATTCTGACCTTCTGCAGCAGCAGAGCCCTGAGGAGCTCATGGACACCAGCCAGTTAAATTGTACCGCGCTCGATACCACTATAAACTTCTCCCCGGACTTGGCTGATGAGCTTCGGCTGTTCAAGGAAGAACTTCGTGCAGAGTTTCGCCTGATGCACGAGGAATTCCTTCAACTGCGAACAGAAATGGCGCAGCTGAAGGCAGCCCTAAATACTTCCGGTGAGCGTATCGACGCTGTTGAGGCGCGAGTAGAAGCTCTCGAGAAGAAGTTCGAACAGAAAATCTTGCCGACAAACAGCGATCACGTCGATAATACTATCGCTGAATTGAAGTGCCAGCTTAACGAACGTGATCAGGAGCTGTTACTCAACGACATTGAGATCACAGGAATCCCCGAGTGTAAAGACGAAAGCACACTCCACCTCGTGAAAGTCCTCGCAGTAAAGCTCGGCATTGCATTGGACGAGAGGGACCTCGTCCACGCTGAACGAGTCGGAGCTACGCACCGCAACCGTGTTGTCGCCTCGGACGGCGCCATTCCTGCTGACCCCGCTACGCAACGGCCGCGGAGTATATCGGTGCGCCTGGCAAGGCGCGCAACCCGCGATGCACTACTGCGTGCGGCCCGAGTGCGCCGCGGCTTGAGTACAGATGAACTTGATATGGTGGGGCCGCCGCACCGTGTTTACGTCAACGAGCGCCTCACGCGGATCAATCGCCAGCTATTTTATCGCGCCCGCCAGGCAGCGAGCCTGCATAGCTGGAAGTATGTGTGGACAAGGGACGGCAAAATTTTAGCTCGTAAGGACGATCGTTTAAAGGTAGAACGTATTAGACGTGAAGAAGATGTCACGAAAATTTTTGGGTAAAGATCGGTTCGCGGCTTAAGTTGAGCTCAAAGTTTATAAATGTTCTATATACTATCTTGTCATTGTTATATTTCTTTTCATGCTTGTCTTTGTTACGCAATTTTAATTGTCTTTTACATTCATTTTTATTCTTGTTTTACCTCTCAATAAGTATTGAGATTGAGACCGAACGGCACGTGTTCCTTGCACTATCGAATGGGGGTCCTCTTGGTTTAATTGTTGTCGACCCAATATTTTTCTGCTCTCAGCAACATAGGTCTACATTTTTTAGCAAGGAGTATTGTTGGCGCATCAATAGCCCGCACGCATCACACACACACACAAATGCAGTTATGCTTACCTACATACTATTATACATTAAACAAAGCTGCAGTATACTCTTTAAACATCTACTTCTTATTCATGTTAAAACTATTTACACCTTTACTACAATAAATAACACAAAAGATATTAAACTAACAAATAAAATTCCTTACAAATTCATAATATTTACATTATTTACAATATCCTGTTTTTACAAATTTATATTTAAATACGCATATTTATATTATTATTTTCTAGCACTAATTTTATCCCTAATGAAATATTATTTATTTAATTTAATTGTTATTTATAACACCCATTTACTTTTTTTTCGTAGGATTAAGTTTTATATTAATGCCATTTTGTTGGTCAATAGGATTAAAAACGTTGGTGTATTTTGTCGGCAACAGAATGTAACTTATTTAAGACATTATATTATGTATGCATGATAAATATTTAAAAATTGGTTTTTTGAACGTCGGTTCCCTCGGTACGAAGCACGATGACTTTATAGCATCAGTGGCAAGTCACTCTTTCGATATAGTCGCAGTCAATGAGACCTGGCTGCGACCGGGCGAGGAGGGTCGCGCGCCCACTGTGCCGGGCTACCGACTGCGTCACACGCCGCGACCATTGACTGTGCGCGGAGGTCGTGGCGGTGGTGTGGGTTTTTACCTCAAGCGCGGTCTGACTGTCCGCGCCTGTTCTACACCAACTGACCCTAGATACGAGTCCATTGAACAAATGTGGATTACCCTTTCTTTGAATGGAGTCAAACTCGCTATAGGAACAGCATATCGTCCCCCTCGCTCCGATTTGGACCTCTTCCTAGATGCCATTACCGACACCATCAGTTCATTAACAAAATGTGACCACTACGTACTGCTGGGTGATTTCAATGTTAATATGCTGAACACTGGTTGCCAAACTCTGAAAGTCTGTGAATTTTTAAATAGTCTAAGCCTTAAGCAATTAGTTGACTCCCCCACCCATTTTACGGATCATAGTCAAACGCTAATCGACCTTGTTTGCACTAACATCAACAACACATCCGTCTGTGTTGAACCATTCGGTGCAATACATGGTCATTCATTGGTGATATGCAAACTTAATATAAAACGTAGCAAGTACAAACCACACACGGTGGCTTACAGACCAATCACAAAAATTGATAGGGATAAATTTGATGATGAACTGGCGCATTTGGACTGGGAAGTCATTCGTAACTTGCCAAATGTAAATGACATGGTTGAGGCACTGAACCGGAATATTGTATCTGTCTTCGATAAGCATGCTCCAGTCAAGACTTGCTTGATAAAAGATCACTCACACCCATGGATAACAGATACAATAAAATTCATGATGCATCTGCGTAATGAAGCCCTCGCCAAGTATCGTAAAATAAGATCTGAATCAAAAAAGGTATACTACAAACAATTAAAATCACTCGTCTCCAGTTCATTATTTTATGAAAAAGTTGCATATTTTAAACAAAACATAAATAACAAAATTAATGAACCTAAGACACTATGGAAAAATTTGAAAAGTACCGTATTGCCACCTAAACCATTTCATGACCTCCCAAGTCACTTTAGAGACCCTGATCAGATAAATTCTAACTTTTTGAATGTTCCGGGTAATCCAATTTCTAATGTAACCGAATGTACCTTTTTTGAATCGCACCGCTTTAGTGATACGAGTTTCTCCCTACACCCAGTGAGTACCGATCAAGTTTTGCGATATTTTGGTCAATTGAAATCGAATGCAGGAGGTTATGACGGGATAACACTTGACATGATTACATTGACATTTCCACATACAATAGAAGTCATCACAGATATTGTTAATAAGTCGATAGTATCTGCAACGTTCCCTGACATCTGGAAAATTGCAAGTGTTAGACCCCTCCCAAAAATAACCAACCCGACTGAACTTAAAGATCTCAGGCCCATAAGCATACTGCCATGTCTATCCAAAATTGCTGAAAAAGCAATCTGTCAGCAGTTGTCGCGGTATTTGGAGGAAAACAATATACTTCCGGAGTTGCAGTCAGGCTTCCGTAAGCGACGTGGTACTTCGACCGCACTGCTAGATGTGACAGATAACATACTATCTGCGCAGGACAAGGGCATGTGCACACTTCTGGTTTTGCTAGATTTTTCACGTGCTTTTGACTGCATAAATATTGAGTTGCTTCTTTGCAAGCTAAAGTATTATGGATTTGACGATAATGCTATAAAATGGTTTCAAAGCTATCTGTACAATCGGCAGCAGCGTGTTGAGGTACGACTGAGCAATGGGTCAACCTTGACCTCGTCACTCACCCCTATCAATAGAGGAGTTCCGCAAGGTTCAATACTGGGCCCCTTGATCTTCATTTTATATTGTGCTGACATCATAAACTCGCTAAAGCGATGTAGGTATCACATTTATGCTGATGATGTGCAAGTTTACATTTCATTTGATCCTAGGGAACATGTAAACGCTCTGAGAGACCTGAACGAAGATCTTAACAGGATAGCAGGATGGGCAGAGGTCAACGGTTTGGTACTTAATCCTACGAAAACTAAATATATGTTATTTGGAACAAAATCTCAAATTAGTGCCTTGCCGTCTACAATACACGTTGTCCTCATGGGTGAGTTGGTTGAACGAGTTACTGAAGCGCGTAATTTAGGTCTGACCATGGATGCAGAGTTGAGGTATGAGGCACACGTGGCAAAGTCGGTGCGCACATGTTTCTACCGGCTTAGAATCCTTTATAAAATAAGGCCTTATTTGTCGGAAGAATTGCGTGTGCGGCTGGTTGAGTCACTTGTGCTTTCTAATCTTAACTATGCTGACACAGTTTATGGTCCTCGATTGCTGGCACGAACAGAACGCCTGATACAGAGAGTGCAAAACGCGTGCGCCAGATTCTGCTTCAAAATACCACCAAGAAGTCACGTCACTCCCTTTATCAACCAACACTCCATCCTTAAGATGAAGTCACGCCGCAAGTTGCACTTGGCTTGCCTACTCTTCGGAGTTATAAAGTACCAAGAACCGTCCTACTTGTACAAAAAACTCAGCTGGATTGCTAGTAAGCGGCAACGCCCGGTAAGACAATGCTCACAGCAACTTTCCACGGAACCGCACAGTACGGCGGCCTTCAGAGGCAGTTTCAGGTACGCTGCTACTAAATGCTGGAACAATATTCCCCCGCCAATAAGAAATATCAAAACTCTTGGTACTTTCAGAACACATCTGCGAAAGTTTCTTATTGATTCACAGAAAGAACTTGGTATGACGATCTCAAACACGTCCATAATATAGTGATAGCAGGTACCTGCCGTGATGGTGTTTCATTGCCGAATTCCGGGTTACTTGTAGTCAGGGGTCTGAAAGAAAAATAAAAGCTTGTATAATAATACTTTATTTACACATTATTAATCACTACACATTTAAACACAACACATACAGAACATAAAACACTTTTCATTAACACTTACCTTATTTTAACTACACACAGCACGGAGCACTAATGATGACGCCTTAATTACACCTATTTACTGTTCGGTCTACTCGACGTCCGTACGTCATTGCAGGGATCCAGCAGAATACCAGCGTCAGGTATTCTACCTGACACATGCTGAGCTGGACTCCCATTCGGTGCAATCTTCAGACACACTGAACCGCGCCGTTATTTTTTTTTTTTCCTCTTTCTTTGTATTCTTTCTTCCATACTACCGTCGAATTTGTAATTTTATAATATCATATTTTTTTTTTGTTGTTTGTCTTTAATGTCGTTGCTATTTGTATTGTGTACCCACTTGTTTATCTTATTTTTTTTTTGTTGTCAATTTCTTTGTGTCTGTTATTGTTTGTACTGAATAAATGTTTTATCTATCTATCTATCTATCTATCTATCTATAATATGTCCTGCGCAGCTGGCTGATCTCCTTATATGAGTACAGCCACCGTGGCCGGCAATTGGCTAGGACGCCATAATTTTTTCTTCTATTAGTAAATACATCAAGGCTCCGAAACTACTGAACTGATCTGAAAAAATATTTTACTTTTGAGAAGCTACACTATCCCCGGATGACATGGTCTATTTTTATCCGTGTACGGGAAAAAAGTCCTCTGTGACGTGACGTGACGGAAAAACAGCTGATCCTTACTATAAACTTCACTTCAACGCTTGAATGGCTAAACCGATTGACATAATATTCGGTATGGAGATAGGTACCTGGTACTCTAGGGATGGAAATAAGCCTTTTTTTATCCATCTGTGACATATAAGTCCCTCGAGATGGGAAGCGAAGTCGCGAAAAAAACTTAAGTAATTTAGAATCACAAGAGATTCCGTGTAATAATTCATTTACATAACAAAGTTTCTTGCGTATTTGCATTTTGAAGAACATTAATTATAATTCCTAGTAGAGATATCCTCTGAGCCTTTCAAACAACTTTGTATCTCAATTGAGTTGTTTAGGCTTATAATCAATGTAAACACAATTTTAAAGAGAATTTAATATTTTGGAAGGATATTTAATGACTAAGGCTTGGTTGCTCGATTTAACATTAACTATTACATAACATAACCCTAAGCGGTCGTGAAATGGCCGCCTATTGGTCACACAGCTGTCAAATCTAAAATTTGACCAATGAACGAGAGAATTAAACGAGCCTAAGTACAGACGACAGCACATCAAGTTACCACAATCTGTCAAATTTCTCGATAGATTTTCAACCTCATCGCAATGGCGGTAGGTTAATATTTGATTGGTAAAATTTTACAGATTCGTATACGTTGACCTGCTGTCGTCTGACACAAATATTGTTAGGTACCTAACAATATTTGTGTAGGTCAGTCAGTGGATGAGTGACCATGTCATACTGAATCCGACGATTCAGCAAAAATGTAAGGTTAATTTCATTTTTATTTTTCCTTTTAAATTCCTGTAAAGAATTCCAAAATTTGAACCCCCAGTTTCAGAGATTCCAGATAAAGTTCCAGATTACTATCTGGAACTTTATTGAAATGTATGAATTTTTGACTACTTTTCTACGGCAGTATCTGTCTAGCTATTGGCACTTTTTAGGGTTTCGTAGTAGACTAGGAACCCTCATAGTTTCGCCATGTCTGTCTGTCCGTCCGTCCGTCCGCGGATAATCTCAAAGCCTGTTTATATAGATTTTAATCGTGAAGTCGTAACGACTACGTGACGATCACGTGAAACATCGTGAGTTATAAACAAGACTCCAGTTTAACAGTTTAATTTCCTCGTCGGGAGGTTGTTGTCAATCGGTCGATCACAGACATCTCGCGAGAACAACTGCCTAACTGCTAATTGTGGATGCTGTACTGTAGCCGCTTGGTTAAATAGTGAGTAACGCAGCTGTATTTTGTGTGAGTCGTAAATGCTATTTGTTGAATTAACTTATTTAAATTTACCATAAGATTTTGAAAACCTGGTTACAAAACAGCATTTTTTGAACGTCGTTTACAGCACCCACTGGTGAAACCATCATCATCATCTGCCTAGCCTTTTCCCAAACAAAGTTGGGGTCGGCTTCCAGTCTAACCGGATGCAGCTGAGAAACCAGTGTTTTACATGGAGCGACTGCCTGTCTGACCTCCACAACCCAGTTACCTGGGCAACCTGCACCCTTGGTAAGACTGGTTGTCAGACTTTCTGGCTTCTGACTACCCGTAACGACTGCCAAAGATGTTCAAATGACAGCGCGGACCCACTGTTTATGCGTGCCTTCCGAAACACGGAAGAACTCGTTATGACAAGATGGTCACCCACCCACGGACCGACCGCGCCAAGCGTTGCTTAACCTTATGATCGATCGATCCGCGCGGCTTTGACTTAGCCACGAGCTCTTCTGCCGTGGTGAAACCAATTGAACTAAATACCAAAAATAAAGAGTATTTTAAATTATAAAAGAGTATTTTATATATATTATTAAAAAGTATAATACAAAAGAATACAATATTATCTTAAAAACTGTTTAAATATTTTGTAATCCTGCTTCCTACTTCTATTATAATGATATGAAATTTTTTGAAAATGTAAATATGGATGTTGGTTATTCTTTCACGCTTAAACTACTCGACGGATTTTGATGAAACTTGGCAGTAATATAGCTCATGTAAAGAATAACATAATAGGCTACACTTTATCCCGGTGCGAGAAGTAGAGACGACAGCAGGTCAACGTATACGAATCTGTCAAATTATACCAATCAAACATTAACCTACCATTGCGATAAGATTGAAAATCGATTGCAGAAATTTGACAGATTGTGGTAATTTGATGTGCTGTCGTCTGTACATAGTTCCCTCGTAAAACCGCCGTTGGAAGCTGGTAACACCATAAAAGTAAGTAGCACGACCACCATTAAGCTATATAGCTAAAACTGCAACCCCTTACTAGAAACACAACTATTACAAACTTCTAAACCAACAGCCCAACACATTGAACATACCATCATTACACCTTTACACCGCTTCCATCGCTTAAAGCTTCGTGCTAATGCGTTTTGTTCAACCGCATCCTACATGCTACAGCGCTTTAATATTCAAGCTGATGTTACTTCAATAGTCTTTGACATTACCATAAAAACGTATTAGGTTTTAACGGATTATAGTTACTGGGTTACCATGAGACTGAAAATTATAAGACTGGTAACCTAATTTGATTTTTTTTTCCACTTTGTCATCATCTGCCTAGCCTTTTCCCAACTATGTTGGGGTCGGCTTCCAGCCTAACCAGATGCAGATGAGAACCAGTGTTTTACATGGAGAGACTGCCTGTCTGACCAACAAGCCAGTTACCCGGGCAACCCGATACCCATTAGTAAGACTGGTTGTCAGACTTTCTGGCTCTGACTACACGTAATGACTGCCAAAGACGCTCAAATGACAGCCGGGACCCACCAGTTTATCGAGCCTTCTGAAACACGTTTTTTTCCACTTTGTATATATTATTACGTTAATCAGTAATAATTTACTCCATATAATACTTATTATAATACATATTATACCTCCCGGTAAATGGACTATCTAACACTGAAAGTCTTTTTCAAATCGGTCCAGTAGTTCCTGAGATTAGCACGTTTAAACAAATGTACTCTTCAGCTTTATATTATTAGTATAGATTTCATACATCTTCAGCACAGCGCATTTTCTTTTTCCCTACTCTATCGTACTGTGACTGCCGTCATGTACCCCTAATTATTACTTAAAAATATTTATTTATTTTACAAGGCGTCACGATGTCGGGCCTCTTAAGAAAACATTAACTTTCTAGTTTATGGATAGGGATGATTGTTGGCTGACATGAAGAGCAATAAAACTTAACAAATATTTTAAGGGTTTAAAAGTTTCTCACAGCAAAAGCAATCCCACATCTGCTAAACATAACTTATAAGTCGATACTGACCGTTAGGGCAATTAGGACCTTGAGACAAAGGAGCGCAACGTTGAATAGAAGTGCACGTGTGCAACACCCCAAGCGAACCCCGAAGGCGATACTTAGAACAATTGAGAAAGTCTACAAAAAGGCTAATAAATCTATCCTGTTATGGATAAGCAAAATCACGCGAAACAAAACCTTAAGAACAGAGTGTAGTTGACGCGGATAGCGGGACTCGAAAAGATGTAGGAAGGGATAGGAAGCCACAAGGGTTTTCAGGTAACTGAAGACGGGACAGTCAGTGCCGGGTCGCGAAGTAGGCGAGTACTTGGTTACTAGGCAGTCAGAGTTAGATCGCGAAAAGGGCTGATGCCTTGGTCGAAATAGGAGACGCCTCATGTAGGCTCGAGTTAGGCCAGAAGTGACATGTCTGAGTGAATCATATAAGCTGAGTGAATCTGTGAGTAAGTGATGGTGCATGGCTGGGTGAGTGTTGCTGATAGCGCGGGTGAGTGTTTTATGGAAGTTACCTCAGGCTGATATTAGGATGTGGCATATTACGTACAAACAAGCCCAACTGCCAGGCATATGCTCGTGACGATCAGTCCGAGAAGTTCATGATAAGGTACGCCTAGCGTAATGTGATATAGTTTCGTCGGCGTTGGTATCAACTTCAAGACAGATAATAATAATGGGTGCAATAAGCGTGTGAGGCACATAATGTAGATCGGTAAACCCGAGATGGTAATAGATGAGTGCGCCGAAGCCCAGTACTTTGTACCATTATTCAATAATAGGCTATTGAGTGTGAGGATAGACTAGAGGATCAAATGCAAGGTACATGGTTGAACTCGATAATCTATAGTAGAAGCACGCTAAGCGTTGATTGTATAGTACCTCATTGAGTAGGTTGTCGAGGATATAATTTGGTCATAAT
>NWSH02000571.1:3874379-3885087 GCA_002382865.2 Heliothis virescens
ATTACTCCCACCCCCCAATTACAACAAAGTAAAAATCCTTAAAACGGAAAATCAGTCCATTAGCTGGTGATTTGAACGACTTCAGGAAACCCTAATTTGGTTTAAAATGGAGGCGCAGTCAATCCTGGACCAGAAACACCTTCAATTCACTTTCTTTACTCTACCTAATAAGTGCTCTAAAAATATCTGCTGCACTTCTAACGGGGATAGTATGTTATATAGATTACAATGTAAGATAACTTATTGAAATACAACGGTCACAAATTATCTTCATACAAAAAAAGTGCCCGTATAAGTTGAATTGATATTTGCATGAGAACATCCCGCTACGTAGTTTCAGTAAAATAGTAGTATCACACATTGTGCCGACGCCACATTTTATTTCACCAACATAGCTGTTGCCATCCAACTTATCGTACGAAGGCGACACGCCGCCCGTTCAAAGCCGTAAGGTAGGTCACCGCGCCGCGCCGGCGCTCACCCCCGCCCTATCCCTTTCGTCGCGCGCCCGCCCGCCTCTCTCGCCAACTATGTAATAAAGTACGTGCATCTTTAGGTAAAACATTACTTAATCTTTTGTTCAAAAGAGTAGAGGGTTCGTTCAGGGCCCCGTAAGGTATATTAAATTTTATAACCCAGCTTTGAATGTCTTTAAGTAATTCATGATTATTGTCATAGTCAGTGGTTTCTTCGATATTCTGAACTTCTTCACTTTCTGAGTCGTGGGGAAGACGTGGAAAAATATTTCTGATCACGGAACCTTCAATTATCCCACCTAACGCACTTGATTTATTTATTGATTTGATTTCTCATGTTTAGAAAATATGAAAAAAAAAATCAAAAGTAGATCTCTACATAAACTTTTGAGGAAAATTATTTTGAACGTGGTACAGACAGCAGTCTTTGAGAAATAGCAATTTTTTGGAAACCGCAAATTATAACTTTGTTATTCATATAGTTGTAGGTAATAGATGCGTTCAGTTTTCATAGAAAATGGTACGGAACCCTTCGTGCGCGAGTCCGACTCGCACTTGGCCGGTTTTTTTTAACTTATAGCGCTCTTATTAAGTCTTGTGCAAGACTATGACGGCACAAACTTGTAGTGGTCTCAGCTAAGTATGTTACAAGATCGTTTTCTCTTATAAAATACTTGTATAAGATCAAAATATTATTCAGGATTATAGTCTTATAAGTGTCTTAAAAGATAATCTTATAGATATATATAAGACTGATATATAAGAACAATTACTCTTGAGCATATTTATGCTTGGGAAATACTGCTACAAGTAAAAGTGTTCTTATAAATGTTTTAGAGGTCAGTCTTATAGCGAACTATAAGACCGAGATATAAGATCTAATGCGCTTGAGTATGTTTAGGCTTGGCGAATGATATTATAAGTATAAGAGCCTACCGCAATACCATAACAAGAACTTTATAAGTAGAAATAGACTTATAATTTTTTTTATAAGTTTACTTTGCTTGTTGGGCGTCTATTACTGAATGCTCTTTTTCAGACATCTTATTTAAGAAAAACAATCTGCTAACCTTAAAAGTAGCCTAGATCTGGCCTAATAACTGCCATAATAATAGCGCTCAAAGTCCAGTGGAGCAGAGAAGTTTAAACAACCGATAGAATTCAATTATTCAGATATCTCACCTCCCGCCAATAGAATATCTCAGCAAAAAATACTATTGACTGTTTAAAATCTTCTTTGGAGGAGTCTTGGCCTAAACCGTCGAGTTTAATATATCAGTGATCTATTTATTACAGGCATCGAGAGCGAAAATCAAAGAAATGGTTTCGAAACAGTTGGACAGCTTCTTGGTAAGCAAGTTTTCTATTTTGGTTTTAATCACTAGGAAAAGAAGGCAAATTATAAGCCTAGAAGCTTACGGTATAACCAGATGGCGCAAACAAAACAATCGAAATGACAAAAGAATCGGTTTGTTTGACTGTTCTAATGGATGAACATGGTTCTAAAGTTGAACTTTCTTATAACATTATGTAGAGGGAATTCGTTCAGGTTGCATTATTTATAACTCAAAAACGGCTGAACTGATTTGGCTCAAAATTGACGGGGAGGTTGCATACATTAATTCCCATCCAAACGCAGGTGACCGGACCGTGGGTGGTTGCTAGTTTAGGTGAATATATTAGACTATTATTATTTGACGACTGGCTTAATAAATTAGTTTTTTAGGAAGATACGAAAACAAGTGCTGAACCATTGAGAGAAGGACATCATTCTAAGAAAACGAAATCACGTCACTCAAAGGATAATAAGAAATCCAAATCCAGGTGCATTCAAAAGGTAATTAGAGCAACCAAGATATCCATAGAATGAGTGATTCCACGTCGGAGGCCGTCAGGCTGATTTGAGAAAACTCTGACACTAGGGCTCGTTAGGTGATTAAAACTGCAGCTCACTCGATAAGAAGAAGAATAGAATGAAAAGAAGAATCCCTTCGACTTTGTGAAATGTGAAAGTGAGTTTGTTTCTTTCACTTTCTTCTCATAAAGAGAGCTGTAAGTTCAATCACCAAACAAGCCCTAGTGTCAAAGATTACTCTATTCCACCTGACGGCCTCTACCGTGGAACTTTTATACAACGGCCCCTAAAAGTAACAGTCGAAGACACCGGCTTTACGAGCCTGTCCAGGCAAAGAGGTGTAACACCACCAACTTCCAGAATCAGGGTTAGTTTCTTTGCTTACGCTGACCCAGAAATGGAAACCACGCGCCCTTGCAACAGCAATCGTACTTGCAACCAGAAGACCAAAGAGGAACTTCTTCGATCCGAAAAGACACGGGTTGCGGTAATGTAGTCCTCGCAAAAAATATCTTCTGCTCCGAACATCGCGCAGGTCACTGCGTAGAAACCATGCTTAGGTACCAGCGTATAACGGAGGTATGTAGACGAAAGTATGTGCTACATGGATATGGTCAGAAGTTAGTTGCGATTCGCCATTGAGTTCGACAATACCATTATAATGTTTATTTGGGTACTGTAAGATGTTTCTTTAAATAAATAGCAAGTACTTAATTTATATTTGGTCACTATTTGGAGGTTTTAAAAGAAGTTACTATTATTTTCAGTGTTTCAATCCAAAATGCGAGGTTCAAGTGAGTACGAAACATTATCACAATATTATGATAAAGGAAAAGCTGAATAGCCTTTTGGCTTATAATTAATTAGTTAGTACTTATTAACATTAATTAATTATTTTATCTCAGTGTCTAGGTCGTCAAGGTTCGGCAGCAGTAAGTGAAACTTTATATATTTTTAGATATGACCACGCCCATTTCAAACGGCATGCTCAAATCAATACTAATATAACAAAGAGGGAGCATATTTTTTTTGTTTGTTTGGCTCAGAAAGGCTCAAAAACTACTGAACCGATTTTAAAAACTATTTCACTTTTGGGGAGCTTATGGTTGGTTATTCGGGGATATAATCAATATCCCTGAATAATGACTATACTTTGCCCAGGTATGGGATCCATCTCACAAAAATTACATTTAATTTTTTAAACATCGATATATTATTATCATGCTAGTTATTTTTTTTTACAAATATCTGGACGTGTAATATCCTATGTGAACTCTGCTAGAAGAGCCTTATAAAGACCAAAAACATATATTCTAATATGATATGAATTATTTCAGTGCAGTGCAGATTCTTGCAGTGCTTTGGTATGTTTTGAACTTTATTACAATTTTATTCTACAAAAGCGTGGTCAATGACAGTCTAGTTTTGAAAAATGCGATTTGATGAGAGTGACGGATTGAAATTAAATAAAATGTAAATGAAATTTGGTAATCCTAATAAATTTACTTTAGCAATGCCATTTTTAGGGTTCCCTGTCCAAAGGGTAAAACGGGACCCTATTACTACAGTATACAGGCTGTATCTCATAAACCGAAATAGAAAGCTGACATTTTCGAAAACTAGAATAAAATACACACTTTAGGGGGGTCCCATACAACAAATGCGATTTTTTCAAACCCTTCGTGCGCGGGTCGGCCTCGCACTTGGCTGGTTTTTAGTAAAGAATATTTTTTAAATCAGTGAATTATTTAATTTTTGAGCTTGACTCACTAACACCATTTTAATGTTTTAAATGTTAATGTTACAGGCTAAAGGGCAAGATTCAGCGTCTTTGGTAAGTACTAAAAGAGATTTTTTTTTTATTTGATACTAACTTCTGCCAGCGGCTTCGCACATTTTCGGGCATTTTCAATTTCGGGAAATCCTTTGTTATCTCACGTGAGAATCTTAAGTTGAACTTCTGTGCAAAATTTCAGCTTTATAGGTTCACGGGTTCGGGCCCCACGTTGATGAGTCAGTGAATGAGTCAAGACTTTGAATTTTATGTATATTTTTTTATAATTGATTGCAGGACGCAGTTCCTTTGGGACGCGGGCCATAGTCTAGTAGCTTATAAATAAAGGTCATAATAAAGTCATGTTTTGCTACTAATAAAATATTTTTTTTCAGTGTACTGGCCAGCTTTGCCACGCTGTGGTAAGATATCTGCATTCATGGTTACATATAAAGTTAAAAAACTTAAAAATAAACCAATCCACGTTCAATTGAAACCAAGTTGAAACAAAATTCGTATAAATTCCCACAAATCATCATAAGCTTATCCTATTCCCAACTATCTTGGGGTCGGCTTCCATTCTAACCAGATGCAGCTGAGTACCAGTGTTTTACATGGAGCGACTGCCTGTCTGACCTCCTCAAGCCAGTTACCCAGGCAACTTGATATCAAACAATGTACAGACGACAGCAAGTGTAAGTTACAGGAATCTATAAAATTTTACCAATCGAACATTAACCTTCCACTATTGTGATAAGGTTGATAATCTAAATTTGACAGGTAGTGGTAACTGGATGTGCTGTCGCCTGTACAAAAGCACAAATTTTAACCAATTATAATATAATTGAATCCACAATTCAATGAAAGCCGCGTGTAGCAACTAGTAATATGTCATTGACACGCGTATTGTTCATTAATTTTATTTAATTAGTAGTGTAACCTCGTGTTACGATAAAATGGAGACAGATTGACATATGTCCTGCTAATTGGTTTAAACCGCATAGGTTGCACAAATGTAGGATGGCCATTATTTTTTTAGAAAAGACAGGACTCAAGTAAATTATACAGTACCTAAAAAATATATCTGCCCGCAAAAATGGCATGGTTCCAAAAAAATATTCGGATTATTTTTCTAAACTAAATAATAATTATCAAACACATTTAAGAAGACTTCAATTAAATCGGTACTGGCTTCGATTACCTTTTATATGTAAAACTAATGCTGCGAGTAAGATAATTATCTGATAACTTATAATATTTCTGCCCAGCATTCATAGATTTTTATTATTAATTACCGCGGGTTTACTCGCGTCCCGTGGGAACGACTTGCCGTACCCGGATAAAATATAGCCTATGTTACCCGCGGATAGTGTAGCTTCCCAACAGTGAAAGAATCTTTCAAATAGATTCAGCTGTTTTTGATTCCATCGCGAACAGACAAACAGACAAACCGACAAACAGACAAAAAATTTAAAAACGATTGTTTTGGCTTCAGTAGCATACAAACAATGCATATCACTAATATTTTACAATATAATACAATTTTATTATAAAAAAAAATATGTTTAGATAGATATGTATAGATAGATAGATGATTTCAATGATTATTTCAAAGATTTCACTTTATTTTAACGGATACATATAGTTCCAGTCTACAAAACAGTCCCACAAAACCGTTTCGCATACATAACCTACTCATAACTAGTTTACACCGGTCGTATCTGGTTAGATGCAGTTATAACACGTCACACAAACTAACGCAATAGACTATCGTTGTACCTATTGTGAAGTTTATCTACAGTTTGTTGCTAAAGCTAAACTAGCTCTTTCCTCTGGTGTTACTTGGCCTAGATGGGAACAAAGAAGCTGTTTCGTCGTCTCCTTGATTAATGCAAAGTTTAAGTTTAGATAATAATTGCCAATATGAGTTAATTTAAGCCCCTGTTCAAAATTCACAATACTTCTGATAGGTACTTTTTTTTTGTTTAAACATATTTTTTTTAAGTCTGACAACCAGTCTTACCAAGGGGTGCCAGGTTACCCGGGTAACTGGGTTGTGGAGGCCAGACAGGCAGTCGCTCCATGTAAATCACCGGTTGTTAGCTGCATCCGGTTAGACTGGACGCCGTAGCCGACCCCAACGTAGTTGGGAAAAGGCTAGGCAGATGATGATTTTTTGTTATTTGCTCAATTGTAACAACTTGCTGTACTTAATAAGATGTCAATTAAGCATTGCATTTTAGAGACTTTTGGCACTACTTTTAATGGCATTTTAGAGCTTAATTTTTATATTTAAAAGTATTGAGATTGCTTGTAACCAGTTCAAATCAACTTATTTGCAACAGTCATAATCTATCATGAGAATGTTATTTTTTCAGTGCTTCCAGAAACGATGTATTGCTGCGGTGACGTATTATTTTATTTTTTAATTCTAACCCAAACAAAAACACGCAGAGTATAATAATATTTTTACATTATTCTTTGCTACGTAGACGTACAACGGAGTACTTCGACATTGACAGTAGTTTAGAAAAAACGTTGGAAGTAGGTTGACCTAACCTACCCGAATCTGTAAATTACCAATCAAACATTAACCTTCCACTATTGTAATAAGGTTGAAAATCCATTGAAGGAATTTGACAGATTGAGGTAGGTTGATGTGCTGGCGTCCGTACCTTAAAAACATGCTAAATAGCTTTTTATTTTTACAGTGTGAAGGCGCAATTTGCTTTGGAAAAGTAAGTTCATGTTTTTAGTACTACTGCCAAAGATGTACACATGACAGCCGGGACCCACCAATTTATCCTGCCTTCCGAAACACGGAAGAACTCGTTATGGCAAGATGGTCGCCCATCCACGGACCGACCGCGCCAAGCGTTGCTTAACCTTATGATCAATCGACTTTGACTTAGCCACGAGCTCTTTTAGGGGTCCAATTCCAAAGTACAAGTAATATTTAAATAAGTATGTTTTTCCATTTTCTTAGTGCGATGGAAAATCGTGTAATGCTATGGTGAGTAAAAACCTTTGCTTATATTTGTTTAAATATTTGGTAGTCAATGTTACTGAAATATCTTATGCGTATTTATTTTGTTTCTTGCAGTCCCAAGGACGATCATCCCAAACTATGGTAAGCACCTATCTATACTCATATTATAAAGCTAAAGAGTTTGTTTGTTGAACGCGCTAATCTCAGGAACTACTGGACCGAATTAAAAAATTCTCGCAGTTTTAGGCTACTTTTTATCCGGGTGCGCGGACTGGTTCCCACGGGATGAGTGTAAAACCTCTGGCATAAGCTTGTTGTAATATTAGTAGGAAGAACCTGATTAAATTATTTTTTTATTTAATTTCAGTGTACAGAGGAAGAGTGCATAGCTTCTGTAAGAATTAATTTTCTTTATGATGCAGTACAGACGACAGCAGGTCAACCTACCCGAATCTGTCAAATTTTACCAATCGAAAATTAACCTTCCTGTATTGTAAGAAATTTAACAGATTGCGGTAGGTTGATGTGCTGGCATCTATACATACATGGTTAACTTGTTTGGTATGTTTATACTTGACTCAAGAATATATTTTTTTAACAGGCTACCGGTGATGACTCAGTCTCAAAGGTAATTAAATACACGGCATTAATAATTTATATATTATTTATACTTATCCCCAGTTTCAGAGGTTCCAAATAAAGTTCTAGATACCTATCTGACAGATAATGCTGTACAAATATTTTTAATTTCTAAGTGTTATTCTTCCTTTGTTTGCAGTGTACGGGAAACAGATGTTTGGCCCAAGTAAGATATCTATATTCTTTCAAAATATAATTTTTACTTAAATGACCTCATATTTAATTTCAAATATATTTGTATTACAATATTTCAGTGTTTTGGTGCTAACTGCGCTGCTTCAGTGAGTTATACTTCTATTATTTTTATATTTTAATCACCACGCGTTAATGACCACGTTTGCTCAACGCGGATTGGTGATTTCAGACTTTGTAGTCCAGATCTCTTCGGAGAAGTTTACCTTTAATTATTCATTCGTGTGGTTGAAAAATTTGTCATTGAAATTTTTTGATAAATTGGTACTGACCTGGAATCGAATCCAGGCATTCATATTTGAGAGGTTGGTGCATTACCCACTAGGCCACCATGACTTAAACCCTGGGTTGAATTGTTATAATTACCTATGTTACTCTTTGAAAAATTATTAAATTAATAATACTTTCTATCGGTTTTCAGTGTGAAGGCACAGGATGCGTCGCTGGAGTAAGTTTCAATTCGATTTATAAGCCACAGTAGGCGTGGGTCTGTGAGCAGTAAGTTTCGGGTGGCTCTTCGCCTTTCTGTCTCCTAGGAGACGACAGGCCCGTGTTGGCGGCGCGCGTAGTTCCACGCGCTCCTCAAAGAGAGTCAGCAAGACTCAGCTGCACCCACTAGGGCCAGAGCCTGCCGGGGCTGCCGGATTGTTTGAGAAAGACGGCAGTCCAGGTACAAAAGGGCTCAAAAAGGAACACGGTGGGTTTTAGTCAATAAAAATCTGACACTCCCTCACGCTGCACCCACAGCGAGAGAGGTCATCTGATGCTTTCCCACCGAAAAAAATAATTTAGAGAGACAATACTTGTATGGCGTCAAAATTCTTATAGGTTACTAGCTTCTGTCATCAGCTTCGCCCGCGCTATACTTGAAATCCAGTTTTTTCCCGTTCCCGTGGGAATTTCGGGAAATCCTTTCTTAGCGGATGCCTACGTCATAACATCTGCCTGAATCCCAAATTTCAGCCCGATCCATCCAGTGGTTTCGGCTGTGCGTTGATAGATCACTATGTCAGTCAGTCAGTCACCTTTGAGTTTTATATATTTAGATTAAAACCCGCTGTTAGTCCGTTATTATTGCCCTTAAGTACTATTTTTAAAACATCACACTTTCACTTTAATTTACAGTGCAGAGGAGATAAATGCGTTTCAACTGTAAGTAAAAGAAAAGATCTTTGGTATTCCTGCCCCTCTCCAACCACATTCGTACTTAACACGCTTTTTGGATTGTGATTCATCCCTCGTATGTGTACGTAACTTCATAACACACCATCATCATCATCAGCCTAGCCTTTTCCGAACTATGCTGGGGTCGGCTTCCAGCACCAGATGCAGCAGTTTTACATGGAGCGACTGCCAATGTGACCACGGATCGTCGGATTGCCGTCCCATCGGGTTATGAGAGTGAGGGAATAGGGAGTGCACCTGTGTCGGCGCAAATGCTTGTGCACTATAATTTGTCCTGCGCAGCTGGCTGATCTCCTTATATGAGAACAGCCGCCGTGGCTGATATTCAGCTAAGACACCATGATCATCACACCATGAGCTAAAATCATCGATTATTTTGTTGCAGTGTGTAGGTGAAAACTGCCACCATCTTTTGAATGTCGATCCTGAGGTGCCTGAAAACTACAAACCAGGATACTCTTCTGACATGACAGCACACGACGAGGAGGACTCCGATGATGGTTACTATGGCAACAAAAACTATTTAGAGCAAACAATTGATAGTAAAGATAAGAAAAATAAAGACAATACTTTTGCCATGACAGTCCATGAAGAGGAAAACCCTGATGATGGATACTTTGGTAATAATAACCACGTAGACAAAACAAATGAAAATAGGGACACTAAAAGTAAGGACATTAATGGGGTACATATAAACTTTGGTACCAACGGTGCAGAGCATACAGATGGAGACATGCAGGTTGATTATTCTATAGGAATTAACGTTAATGATAAATTGGCAGATTATATAAAGTTTGAACTAGGACAACTAAGAAGTAATACCTTAGTGAGTCAGTTACCAAAACTAATTGAATTATTTTAAACTATTCGCTCGCGGTTTCACAAGTAAAGAGCCCATGATAAACAAATTCCTGTATGTCAAATGTCATCGCAATTAGTACAGCCGTTTGCACGTGAAGAAGTAAGAAACATAAGTACACTCTCACAAACGTAATTTCTTTTTGATATTAGTGTGATTAATATTAAATTGTTTTTTAAATGTTATTGTTGTCTTATTTACCTATAAAAAAATCAATAGTAGCAGGTATTTGCCGATGATCGGCCGCCTGGACATTCGACATAAACTTATTTCATTTCTTACCAAGAGTTATCGTGTTACCCAGGTTACTGGGTTGTTGTTGAGGTCTGACAGACAGTCAGTCCATGTAAAGCACTGGTTCTCAGCTGCACCCGGTTAGACTGGAGGTATGGAGGTCGACCCTAACATAGTTGAGAAAAGGCTAAAAAGCAGGTGGTGTTTAATTTCATTCGCATCGTCAAGTATTATAGCACTGTAGCCTTGGTTAGAATCTATACTAATATTATAAAGCTGAAGAGTTTGTTTGTTTGTTTGTTTGTTTGTTTGTTTGTTTGAACGCGCTAATCTCAGGAACTACTGGTCCGATTTGAAAAATTCTTTCAGTGTTAGATAGCCCATTTATCAAGGAAGGCTTTAGGCTATATAACATCACGCTGCAACTATTAGGAGCGAAGAAATAAAGGAAAATGTGGAAAAAACGGGAAAAAATATTCATCCTTGAGGGCTTTCGTTGCGTGCG
>NWSH02000571.1:3885352-3896576 GCA_002382865.2 Heliothis virescens
TAAATAGTAAATAATGTTGTTGATTAAGAGTATTTAATCTATACTAATATTATAAAGCTGAAGAGTTTGTTTGTTTGAACGCGCTAATCTCAGGAACGGTGGTCCGATTTAAAAAATTCTTTCAGTATTGGATAGCTCATTTATCGAGGAAGGCTATAGGTTTCTTTTTACCCGGATGCGTCGAGTAGTCTTCTATCTTCTTCTTCTTCTATATAAATAAAACTCAAAGTCCTGACTGATTCACTGACTCAACATCGCACGGCCCAAACCCGTGAACCTATAAAGCTGATTTTTTTCACAGAGATTCATCGTAAGACTCTGACGCGTGTTAAGAAAGGATTTCTTGGAATTCGTGT
The DNA here is from genome assembly GCA_002382865.2 of Heliothis virescens. Lineage (NCBI taxonomy): Eukaryota > Metazoa > Arthropoda > Insecta > Lepidoptera > Noctuidae > Heliothis > Heliothis virescens. The sequence continues at coordinate 3,885,709 of NWSH02000571.1, forward strand.
CCTAAGGGGTTGAAATAGGGGTTGAAACTTTGTATGGTGAATGATTATTAATTACGAATTTCGACATGAAACTTGGTGAAGTTACTCCTTGAAATAAATAAGTAAACACGTGTTTCACATTTTTTTTAAATAAATCCATTAAAGGGTTAAAATGGAGTTTCCGATTAAAATGGGGTTGACAATTTGTATGGTGAACTAATCAACGCAAGGCCCAAATCCGTAAACCAATAAAGCTGAAATTTTGCACAGAGGTTCATCATAAGAGTTTCACGCGAGATAAGATTTTTTTTAAATTCGTCTCCTCAGGGGTTGAAATAGGGGTTGAAATTTATATGGCGAACCAATATTAATTACGAATTTCGACATAAAACTTCGTAAAGTTATTCCTTGAAATAAGTAAACACGTGTTTCACGACTTTTTGAAATTCGTGTCCTAAGGAGTTGAAATAGTGGTTGCATCTTTGTATGGGGAATGAATATTAATTACGAATTTCGACATGAAACTTCGTGAAGTTACTCCTTGAAATAAATGCCATAAATCCCATCTAAGGGGGTAAATAGGGGTTTGGTAGTTTGTATAGAAGGCTTATGATTTTTGAAGAATGTGACATGAAATGTGGAACATAGGTTTCTCTAAGGGTGTAGACATCGCATCGCATTTTACGAAAATATACTCCTAGGGGAGTAAAACGGGGGTTGGTAGTTTGTATGAAAGTCCTATGTTTTTGATGTGTTTACCTGATGTAGAACCGCAACAGACGAGCTAAACTATAAGAGTTATCCACGTGGTGAAATTTTTCTGCTGAGATATTTAATTTGAAGATCTAGAACACCTTATGTGGAACTTCAAGAGCCCAGCTATACTATAACACGTGTAGGAATGATGTCTTAGCAAAAGTTGTGTAGTCTGGTGGGTTGATTTATAAAAATGAAAGTTCTTAATCGCCTCGCATATTCAGTCGCTACCGGGCTCTTAGAATACGACATCAGATGCTTCAGATCTTTGATTTTGTCGACCCCGTTGTCGCTGGCATAAGCGACATGATCCGCGTACGAAGTCGCGGGCAGAAGCTAGTCTATACTAATATATAAAGCTGAAGAGTTTGTTTGTTTGTTTGAACGCGCTAATATCAGGAACTACAGGTCCGATTTGAAAAATTCTTTCAATGTTAGATAGCCCATTTATCGAGGAAGGCTATAGGCTACTGTTTATCCGGTTGCGCTGAGTAGTTCCCACGGGACGCAGGTGAAATCGCTGGCAGAAGCTAGTACTTTAATATGCAAAAGCAAAGAAATATTCCACTTGATCCTTCTCAGACATTTTGATACATCAAACGACGAAAATAAGTTTATTATATTAGGAGCAGCTCTTGGACTTGTAGAGGTCAAATCTTTTTATGTAACTGAAGGAAAATTTTGAAATAATCCACGTGGAATGTATTAGTTACTGAGTGCCCACGGCATCGCTCGCCTTTTGAGAAATTGAAAAATTTGTATATTTTAGGGCTAGTGAACTAACTTCTGTTGATTTTATAGTGAATTGAAAAAATAACTAGCCTCTTTGAAATTATTTCTGAATATTACAATCAAACAAATTTCTTTGAGGTATACTTTTACAAACCTATAAGTAACAGCATTTTCACACTGGTGGAATTGTGATCAATGTGACCAATTATGATTTTGGTGAAACTGTGTGAAAATGCTGTAAATACAATGACTATTCCTGGCGGTTTCAACCATGTCTCGAATGAACTATCCACATGAAAAGTAGCATATGTCCTTTCTCAAACTATCTGTGTACCAAACATCATTTAAATCGCTTCAGTAGTTTCGACGTGACAACGCGACAGACACACAGAGTTACTTTCACACTTCAAATATTAAAGTAAAACAAAGCACTAAGGATAAATAAAAACCACCAAATCATATTTCATATTTTTATACAAAATACTGCTCAAAAGAATAGTTCTCATCTGAGCTATGGTGCTATTATTCTTCATAATAATCTTAGTCACTAGATGGTTAAGCTGCTGACTCTTGACTGTTGTTGACGACAGACAGACAGGGTTACTTTCATATTTATATTACTAATTTCTGCCAGCGGCTTCACCCGCGTGTTACTTAAAATCCCATTTAAGTGGGAATTTCGGGAAATCCTTCCCTATCTAGCGTAGCTTAAGATGAACTCTGTGCAAAAAATCTACTTTACAGGTTGACGGGTTTAGACCCTGCGTTGGTAGTGAATGATTTTTATAAGTACGTATAGATTAAGTTAATTACAGCAGTAGGGATAAATTAAACCACCAAATTATATTTCAAATATTTTTATACAAAATCCTGCTCAAAAGAAATGTTCTCATCTGAGCTTAGGTGCCATTATTCTTCATAATAATCTTTGTCACTGGGCGGTGAACCTGCTGCCTGTTGGCCCTTAGGAACATCAGGGTTGAATTGCCGGTAGTCATATTCAGGATACATTTCATTCCAGGTCGCGTTGCTTAACTTGGTCGCTCCACCGTTCACGGAGTAGGAACAGGAGAGCATTTTACACTGAAAATTATATTATTTACTGTGTGAACAGAACAGCAAGCAAGCAAAGGTATACAGGGTTACTTGTAATTCGACGTATATCCGGAAGGAGGTGATAGAAGGGCCCAAGAGCAACAAATTAAGCCACTTTTACCTCTGAGCAAAGTTCAGTGGTTTCCCAGATATTGGCAACGATTTTTTACGTCAAGTTGCAAGTAACCCTGTATATACTATGTATTGCTTATATCTCTGTTGGAAAATTCTCGATTCGAAAAATTCTTTCACTGTTGGGAATCACAATCCTTGGTGGCATAGTTTTTGTTTTATCCAGGTCGGCAAGTATTTCTCTTAGAAAAAAATCCGGGCGAAATTGTGGGGTACAACCAGTACCTACTTAAGTCAATAAATAAAATGAGAACGATGATATAAATTTGCTCAAACCGGCTACAAAATTCAGGACAGCTCAACTAGCCTGTAGAAAATATTGAACAGTATCGAATGTAAATAATTTACCCAACAGCAATGTCACATCGATATTAAATTATTCCGTTCTTTTATTCGAAATTAATTGTCCGATACAAGCTACATGGAAACCATTTTATAATTATTAATGTCAAATACACGAGCAGTGGAAAACATTTTCAGATTTTTTTCAATAAAATATTAATAATGATGAGATATGTAATTTTACTAGTTTTCGCCCGCGGTTGCACACGTCCCGTGAGTACTGTTAGCATAGTTATCTTCCTGCCTTTATCCCAATTTATTTGGAGTCGACGCAGCATGTTTTCTTTCTCCATACTCTTCTATTTGCCGTCATCTCACAAGTAACATTATTTCTAGCCATATCGACTTTCACACAATCCATCCATAGCTTTTCTTTCACGATGTCCATGCTTAAAACCGTGGATACTGCTACCAGCACCCAAATAAAAAGTAGCGTATAGCCTTTGATTAATAAATGGGCCATGGCCAGTAGTATATAGTATTTCTGTCTCCATAATCATCTGTCTAGCCTTTTCCCAACTATNATGATACGTTATTAACTGAAAATATTTACATATATCAAAAAGTCGTATTTTTATATATTTAAAAAATAGTGTTGGCGTTGGGACAGTCTTTATAAAGTCCCTTTGAAATTGTTATGTAATTTAGAGTGGTAATATTTTTATATTTACAAACCTAAACTTTCTTTAGTTAGTCTATCTATTGGTGAAAACTGCATGAAAAATGATCTGCTTCATCATTTCTTTTTTTTTTAGTTTTTCTGTCAGACCAGTTTCCTGGGCAACCCGATACATTATTTGCCAGACATGATGAAAGCCAGAACCTACCAATTTAACTTTTGAAACACGAAAGAACTCGTTATGAAAAGATGGTCACCCATCCACGGACCAACCGCGCCAAGCGTTGCTTAACCTTATGATCGATCGATCCGCGTGGCTTTGACTTAGCCACGAGGTCTTCATAATATTTCTGTCTCCATAATATTTGTAAACATTTCACCTAGAAGATTCTAGAAATCCGTAGAAATTTTCCTAGCTAAACCATAAAGGAACGAACGAATGCTAAATATTTATTCAGTATGATTCTTATATAATATTGACACACCTCTTTTACGATCGAAATAGAAAACATATTGTGTGTTCGACAGCCTTGTGGAAAATATTCTTATTTTATTTTAAAATTACTTTGTTTGATAGGAAGAAGAATCTACAAATAATGGAACTGAGAAAAGCAGAAAACTTATAATATACTAGCTGTTTCCCCATGGCTTCACCGGCATCCCGGGTATACTTATTCTCGCGCCCGGACAAAATCTATACTAATACTAGCTGATCCGGTGAACTTCGTAACACATTTTTTTTATTTTTCCATATTTTCTCAACGTTTAAACATTCCCTGGACTTCAACAATTAATTCAAATCCAGAATTAGCAAAATCGGTCCAGCAGTTCTCGAGTTTAAGCAGGACTAACGAACAGCAATTGATTTTTATATATAAGATTATAAAGCTGGAGAGTTTGTTTGTTTGAACGCGCAAATCTCAGGAATTACTGGTCCGATTTGAAAAATTCTTTCAGTTTTAGATAGCCCCTTTATCGAGGAAGGCTATAGGCTACTTTTTATCCGGGTGCCCGTAGTAGTTCCCACGGGAGAGCGGGTGAAACCGCTGGCGGAAGCCGGAAGTAAAGATGTTACTCGAGGCTTGTTTAGCTTCCCAACTGTGAAAAAATCGGTTCAGTACATTTTGTTCCAAACACTAAATAAATACTTCAACACCATAAACTTAACTATCAATCAACTATCGCGCCAACTATTAGCTAATATTAAACCCATAGTTTAGTTTAAAATCAAACTCTAAAGTCAATCAATATCAAAGTAAAATAAACTGTATCCATTCGCAAATAGAACTCATTTTCATTCCTCCACTCCTTGAATATAAAAATATACTTACACTTGCATCACAATGCTTTCCCCAACACTGCAAAAAGAACAAAAAGAAGGTACTTTTACCGTAAAATTTTATGTTCAATAGTAACTTATTAACTTCATTAAAATTTCCGAAACAATAACAGTATATTTTACAGAAATGTTGGAAAAGAAACGCCTCATTAATTATTATTGATGCATGAAACTCACGCTTTGCCTCTTCGTTCGTTAAAAAATAATTATAATTATATCCAGTTTTCATTTGGTTAAAATTGTATAATTTATGTAATTTGCTGTTGAAAGGACAATGGGCGATTTGGTACCCCCGTCCAACAGTGTTGATTGTAGTACCATTGCGTAGGTCTTGGCAAGGCAAAAAAATATTATTAGGGCGACTAGTCTCAAATCCTTGTCCAATTTTCGTGACATCGACTAATAGAATTTGCCATGACCACTAAATCATCAACATAGATGCAGTTCTTAAGTTCAAACAATATTGAATAAAATCTGGTATGAGGAAAAAAAAACAGGAATGGGTTCGTTTTAGAACGTTTGCCTACCGACTGTATTAAAAAAGACTGTGGAAACCTTTGCAGCTCATACACAACTGTCCATATGTATTTGATGAAAACCTTTCAGTGTAAAAACCAATTATGTAAATGTTTAGAGTCGAACACTCTGTCGTGCTCCTCTTAGTGTAGGAGAGGTGAGTAGTGAGTACTTATTGATGATTTCCTTCCAAAAAAAAACAGAAACTTGATGTGTACGTTTGAACTATTGTCAAATCGGTTGATGATGGTGTGTCTGTAGATTGACTCCATGGTCTATTAAAAATCCTTTAGATTACAATAAAGTGTATTTTAAAGATTAGAAGATGTATATTAACTGAGTTTAAAGAGATTATAGTGGCGACATATTCCTTATAATCCATTTGCGTATTTAGATCACAGACTATTTTTTTGTCGAAGCAATTTTAATAATTACTCGGATCGGACAACAAATTGAGACAAGCCCCATCGTTTTTATGATTCTTCACGTAAAGGCGTTTCTAATGATGTATCACACATTACTGTTGGAGGTGGTACCAAATCCCATACAACTTGCCCATTGTCCTTTTGACAAGTCTAGTAATATACTGATATTTTTAAATTAAACTTCAACTCAAGTTAAATATAAAATAGAAAGGGCCGATATCATTTGACGTTTATCAATACATTTATCACCTTCAAAAATATGCAAATATCAACGAATCATATTAAAAAAAAATATATATATTTCTTACAAATTTTAATCGCAAAAACACGAAAACTATACAGACGACAGCAGGTAAATCTACCTGAATCTGTCAAATTTCACCAATAGAACATTAACCTTCCACTATTGTGTTAAGGTTGAAAATTTATTGAAGAAATTTGACAGATTCGAGTAGGTTGGCCTGCTGCACATTCAAAATATATACAGAAGCTGTGAGTGAATAAAATTCTTGGAACCTACTGAACAAACACTAAAACAATTGGATTCCGTACATACCCTGGACTCGCAGTTGATGCCCTCACACTGCAATGCAATATAAACAATATGTACAGACGACAGCACATCACGTTACCACAATCTGTCAAATTTCTGCAATAGATTTTCAACCTTATCACAATGGAGGTAGGTTAATGTTTGACAGGTAAAATTTGACAGATTCGGGTACCGTGACCTGCTGTTGTGTGTACAATACTCTTCGATATAAAATGCAATATAGGACACAACACAACATGAATGCACTTCGTTTCTCTCGCATACATTTCGGACACAGAATTGCAGCCAAAATAGAGGTTCTCAATTCGGATCTTTGTATTTTTTTTATGTTTGCGTGTATCCATCATTTACAACCGATTTCAAGAGTACTATTTTGTTTTTTAAACATGGCTCGTTGTAATTATTTCACGTTCTTATTTAAAAAAATCCGTCACAAATAGGAAAGTGTGTTATACCTATCCTCCAGCGCACATTTAAAGACTACCGTCTTTTGTAACGATGTGAATTCCAGTTAATATTCGAGTTAATAATATGTCTAATGAGCCGGTTCAAAAAGTCAATGACAACTTGTTTTTACCCAACTAGACCAAAGAGAGGGTTATATTTTACACTCCATATAAACATTGCATTTTACACTTCATTTTATCTCGATATTTATTATTTACTAACCAAAATATAAAAGAAACCATTTTGAGAAAATTGTTAGTTAACATTCTAGAATTCTCAGTAAGCAAACAGTGTAGGAACTAGTATTGGAAATGAAATACCTTGGCTGAACATTGGTCGCCGATGCACTGGAATTGAAAGCAAACGTTTACATAAGAACCATATTACTTTGTCCTTTAATAAATTGTATAAATAATACATCTATACTAATATTATAAAGCTGAAGAGTTTGTTTGCTGAGTTTCACATTGTTCGGTGACGATAAAAAGTTTACCGAGATCTTAGTACGAATACTACGTCGTAGTCATTTTGCTACGCTAGCTACGCCGTAGCAATATTATCAGAATTACCCAATGATATAGTATAATAACTTCATGTTGCATACAAAATTATGCCTATAAAAACATAAAAAACATTTTAGTATTGTTTAAAAATTCAAAGGTTACATACCATAGCAAAACAACCTGCAGCCTTGCACTGAAAATACATCGTAAGATTATTATTTTAAGTAATAATTTAAGTATTAGCCGTACTTTAGTTAATATTTAATTAAAATATGGAATTCACACCTTTATAAATCACTAAGATTAACAAAAATAAACTGAAAATATCTTCATATCATGACTGAAATAATTACCACAGCATTACAGCTTGCCCCCACACACTGATCAAAGAGAAATATAAATTAATTAGAATTCACATAAATGTATCCTAACAAAATAACAAAACAGTAATATTAACTCAGTTTATAATACATAATATAATATATATCGGGACATCTTTTCACACACGGTCGGTTAGCCCCATGGTAAGCTATTAATTACTTTGTGTTATGGGTGCTAACACAACTGATAAACTACATATAATTACGTATATATTTTTATAAATAGATACATATTATAACACCCACACCACAGCCAACAAACATGCTCATCACACAAATGTTGACTGTTCCGGGAATCGAACTCGGGACCATCAGTTCGGCAGTCCGGCATGGTAACCATTGCGCCAACGAGGTCATCTGTATGTTTGAACGTTTTTGCTCAAAAACCACTGGTCCGATTAGAAAAAATATTTTAGTGTTAGTTGCCTAACGTCGTAGTAGATCGATTAGTGTTGGTAGATCGTTAACGAGAAGTGGTTGTTTCGGAACATAGGTGAAACCACGAAAAATAACTAGTTTCTAATCTATACTAATATTATAAAGCTTAAAAGTTTGTTTGAACGCGCTAATCTTAGAAACTACTGGTCCGATTTGAAAAAATCTTTCAGTGTTAGATAGCCCATTTATCGAGGAAGGTTATAGGCTACTTTTTATCCGGGTGCGCGGCGTGGTTCCCACGGGACGCGGGTGAAACCGCTGGCACAAGCTACTATTCTAATAAAACGGGTGAGATCTTTACCCCAGAAGCACAGGTATCGCCTCTACACTGAAAAAAAATACTAATTAATAAACACTGTAATTAACGTTGAGAACAAATACATTCTTTGTGAAACCGAAAATAATTTTCAGTATTTGTTGTTATAGCGGCAACGAAAATACATCATTTGTGAAAATTTCAGCTTTCTAGCTATCACTGTAAATGAGATACAGCGTGGAGACAGACAGACAGACAACGAAGTCTTAGTGATAGGGTTCCGTTTTTACCCTTTGGATACGGAACCCTAAAAAATATACTAAATTCTTACCACACTATCACAGCCAGTCTTGTAGCACTGAAATTAAATAAATAAATAAAAAATGTATACTTTTATCCGGCTGCGAAAAGTAATTCCCTTGGGGCGCGAGTCAAAATCTGATGATGGGAAGCTACTGGCAAGTTTTATTAAAATCTGTTTAGTCGTTTGCGTATGAATATGTAACAAATAAATCAGTGCCCGTCCGCGTGCTTACTATGCTTTGCTAAGTATAAAATATACTTTTCGGCTTTGTAATATTATAGTGTGATTAATTAAGAACACTCACCCTTGATTGGCATGATTCTGCGGCACACTGAAAGATATACAATTATCACTTTAAGAAAAGGCGTGCTAGTTAACGCAAAAAAAATGTTGAATTTGATTTTTGAATTGATTTTATTTCAATATTTTTTTTAGTAGTGATATGGCACAAACAAAGCCCTCTCTTTCTAATTTTAAGTTATACGAAATAGGACCAGTTTCGTATTATGCCGGTGAAAAAGTTCCTGACGCTGGTGCCTAAGAGGTGCGTGCCTGGTGAAAAGTATTTCAGGCACGCGGCAAGAAGCCTCATAAAGATTTTTAATTTTGCAAGTTGTTAGGGTACATTAATCAGCAAAGATGATGCCGTATGTCTGTGATGCGGCACTGTACAGTCGCAGACATTAATGCACTTGCAAGTTTCAAACCTTCGGAATTTTGTAGTGTAATACATTTCCCGAACACAACGGATTCACCGGTTACACTAACACCTATTATACGGCTAAAATAGAAACGATTGCAAGTTGTTAGTGCATTAATGACAAATCTATTATTTTATATATATGTCACCGGAAAATAACAAGATCCGTATATTTATAAATTTCCTAGGAAATTTATAAACTTCCGTAGGATTCTAAGCGGGAGATAAATTGTATTATTTTACGTCCTTATTTTCGTAAATTTATCAATTTCCGATGTCACACGGTAAATTTATAAACTAACGGATATCTATCCGTAAGATTCTAAATGGTTCGACCAATCACAGAAGCTCTTTTAAATATACGCATCTTTGAAATACGTAAAATAACACACTGCTCTCTGATTGGTCAATGTTCATAGCGGCACTGCTTGTGTCCATAGACTTCAATGGCGGCCGCGAGGAAGGGGAAGTGACACGTGACAGTCAACCAATCAGATCATGCGTATTGCTTACTTATTATTTTACGAGTGACTTCAGTAAGTTTATCAATTTACGAAATTGTGAACGTAAAATAATAATAATTTATCTCCAGTTTAGAATCTTACGAAAGTTTATCAATTTACTAGGAAAGGTCATTGGGCGAATTGGACCCGCTTTGTAAAAAGTGGCGGACATGAATGAAAATGGTTTTAATTTAAAGAGAATAATAAGACCTTTCATTATATATAAATATTGCATTCAAATTCCATGGAGAAGAATGTACAGGATCGTTTAAAAATATATAATAATCAAATGATTTCAGAGGATTGTATAGGTCACAACGCTAGTTTGCATTGCTAACCGACTTCTCAAAAGAAGGAAGATCTTAATTTTTATATCCAGGATCTGATGATGAACTGGAAACCCTGAGAAATCGAGAGCAACTCTAGAAAATTGTGGGCGCACATGGAGTAAAAACTTGACATGTTACACAATGGCAGTCAAACCTTTATCTGTGCAAAGATCTCGCCAATACAAATTAAATAAGCCCAAACACGTAGTAATTGCTACATACCTATGAGGAGTTCTCTTGACTTTCTGTCGTCTCCATCATCAGGTAAGGTCCAAACTTCTCGGTCATGTAGATTCACTCGATATACCGACGAATATCAAGTTTTTACTTGGTGCATGCCCACAATTTTCTAAGAGTTGCCCTCGACTTCTCAGAGTTTCCATCATCAGATCCTGGCCGGATGATAATGAGGCTAATCGGTGTGTATTCTCTTACATAATAAAGAGAGAATTTTTCAAATCGGCCCAATTCTGACAGTGGTAATCCTCATTGATATAGGGATTATAACTGGTGTTTACAC
>NWSH02000571.1:3918397-3928687 GCA_002382865.2 Heliothis virescens
CCCCCCCCTGTAATTTCTAAACTACCAAAGTGAAAAATCTAAAAAAAATATATGTTATAGATCTTAATAAAAACTATCAACCAAAATTGGTTTGAACGAAATACAGTCAGTAGTTTTTGAGTTATAGCACTTTTTCAGTAACCGCAAACTATAACTTTGTTATTCATATATTTGTATGAAAAACAAAGTAATTTTTTGTAGGTACGTTTATTTTTCATAGATAATGGAACGGAACCCTTCGCGTGCGAGTCCGACTCGCACTTGGCCGGTTTTTACATGTCCGTACCATCGCAGCCGGTTCTCCTGCAGCTTGTCGGCGACGTCGCGTACTCCAAGGCTACCGCGCACGTACTCGTTACGGATTTTATCTATGTAAGATATTAGGTACTATATTATATTATTTTAGAAACTAAATACTGTTTACTCACCCTTCCTGTTACTGTGGGTGTATGATAACGTGACCTATGTCCCTTCACGCCCAAGTCCTTGAAAATTTAAAACACGATTTTATTTTCCATAGAGATCTTATGCATAAGGGCGAGGAACCTTAATTCTAACTTTACAATAACGTACAGAGGAGAGCAGGTCGAACTACCCGAATCTATCTAATTTTACCAATCGAACATAGACCTTCCACTATTTTGATAAGGTTGAAAATATATTGAAGAAATTTTACAGATTGAGGTAAGTTGACGTTCTGGCATCAGTACATTATGTCACCTTTATGGGTCATTTTGTAAAAGGGCCTAGCTGCAAAATAAAAATTTCTCATGTACACTAATTCTACATCGATACCCATCGATAGTGACTAGAATTTGATTATTAACGGTATATGATTATATTATGATTAACGGTAGATCTCTATAACCTATCCATCTATCCAATTTTTTTTGCGATTAGAAACTGCATTTTACTAACTTCCGCCAGCGGTTTCACCCGCGTCCTGTGAGAACTACTGCGCACACCCGACCCGCATAAAAAATAGTCTTCCTCTATAAATGGGCTATGCAAAACTGAAAGAATTTCTCAAATCGGACCGATAATTCCTGAGATTACCGCGTTCAAAAAATCAAACAAAAAAACAACCTCGTGAACTTTATATTATTCGTAGGTGTAGGTAGTATAAATTTAGATTCCAAATAATCTCTAATCCCAATCAACGGATAGATAGGTTAAAGAAATCCGTAATAAAACATACCTTCAAATCATTTTCATCGAAGAATGAAGGGAATTCCGAAGGTCTAACCACAAGGAATGCACTGACAAACACATTGATTGTCAGTACCCATGTTACCTCCCCCATGACTTGATCAAACACTGAATTAAAAACCCATAAACGTTCACCATAACCGATTCTGTGTAATTGGATGAAAATTGATTGAAAGATATATTTTTGATCATAAATAGCTACTGTGAGATCACGATATAGTACGACCGATAGTCGCAAAACAGTTGTTTGAATAAAGAAAGAAGTCATTTTAATTCAAGTTAATTTTTTTTTTCAATTTTAATTCAAGTCTTATTTTATAGAATCGATAAACCTAAAGTAGTATCATAAAGCTGAAGAGTTAGTTTGTTTGAAAGCGCGAAGGTACTACCTACTAATCTGATTAAAAAAAATCTGTCAGTTTAGACAGCCTATTTATCGAAGGAGACTATGTCACTTTTTACCTGGATGCATGAACTACTTAATTAATTTCCACCAAAGAAACTGCTGGCAGAATCAAGTTTCTAACATATTCTCACCTTCACCAATCATAATATCTTAAAAAGAGTTAAAACGTACGAAAAAATCTCGCTACACTAGATGAACCAAGTCAAACAAACTTACCGGGGCTATTCTCACTCTTACTAATCCCTTTTCTCGCTCCAACACTCGATCAGAAGGCAAATTAGGGTTAATACCTGAGTGGACTTCGCTTTACTCGATCTCAATGGGAAAAAGTTCAAAAAATCTCAGACTGGCTCCACAGTGACGGTGAAACAGGAAATAAGGCAAAAATGCTTCTCAATTACGTAACTATAGAGATTATGTTCAGAAGATCAATTTTACATGATACATTTGATTTTCTGAAGGAATATTTTGCCTGCCTAGNTGGTGTACTCGCTCTAGCAAACAGTAACACATTGCGAGCGAACATTTGTAACATGTCCGCGACACTGCTACCTTTGTGCGCGAACACATGCTAGCTGTGGACTCGCCGACGCGTGTACATTTTGGAACATAATTGGGAAAAGGCTAGGCAAATGATGAATAATTTTGGTGGAATCTCCATTACGTTTGTCTGTTTCAATGTTTTAATATATTGTTCTTGTCTACAGCCGGTTCATCAGACAGCTCGTCACTGAAGGAGGCAGCAGCCGTTGACGTCGACTGCAACGGCTTCCAGCATAAGGTAATATATGACCCGTAACGACTGCCAAAGATGTTCAAATGACAGCTGAGACTCACCAATTTATCTTGCCTTCCGAAATACGGAAGAACTAGTTATGATAAGATGGTCACCCATCCACGGACCGACTGCGTCAAGCGTTGCTTAACCTTATGATCGATCAATCCGCGCGGCTTTGACTTAGCCACGAGCTCTTCTTGAAGGAATATTTTGCATAAAAATTTAATTATAAGTTTGTTTTGTATAGTACAGTTAACAATCCGTAAATTGTACATAGGTACAAACAGCCAAAGCTATGGAAGAGCGGAGGCTTCTAACACAGGCATCATTATGCTTAAAAGGAGCCTCCGATCATAAACTAATGAAAACATGTTGATACTGAAATAAAGGTTTTTGTATTTTTTGTAATATACAGTACTCTGTTCACCACGGTTCCACTCGCGTATCCAGAGAACTACAACCTGCACCTGGATAACAGATAACCTATGTTCTGTCTCAGGCCCAAGATTCTCATCTGTGTATTAAATAGTTTTGGCAAGAAATCCCGAATCCCGACAAACAGATAAACAGAGTTAATTTCACCGTAGTACTAATAAAAACTACGTCATGCTTTAACGTGCTTTCCAAAACACGGAAGAAGTCGTCAAGAAAAATTATCACCCATCCACCGACCGATTTAGACAAATTTTGCTTAACCTATAGGCAATGATTGATAGATTAATACAGCTGTTACTTAACCGGAGCATTTCAACTAGGTACTCTAATTAATAACAATTATCTAAAATAGATGTGGACCTTCTGCCCAATTTGTTTGTTAGTTGTCAGATTTCACGTTTAAACGATAGCAAACGATAAATTAGCCTGTCATTAGAACTTCAGTGTGAAGCGAAGGCTCTCGGCGTCTATTTATGGCACATTTTGACAAACGCTGGCAGTTTATAGTGATGCCAGCAATACAGGAATAGATTGACATTACTGAAATATCCAATTTCAAAGTACTCTTTGTGATAGAGGATAATTTAGTGTGATGTATTTTACGTGTTAGTTTGTCTATGGGCAGTTGTTAGGGATTTCTAAATCTACGCCTTCTATATATACAAACTCAAAAGTTTGTATGTATGTAGGTATGTTTGTTCCTATTTCATGCAAAAACTAGTGTTGCGCCAGCGGTTTCACCCGCATCTCGCGAGAACTACTCCACGCAGCCATATAAAAAGCTCAGCTTTATATGTATATTTCGTCAATAGATAGGCCTTGTAAAACTGATTTTTTTTTTTAAATCTCTCCTATACTACTAGAAATTATCTTCAACTTTATATTATTAGTGNGTCAACAGACCTGCAGACACCGACTTCTAGAGCCATGTGAAAAGTTTTATAGTTTTATTTTTTAATCCTTTTCAGTGTTTTATCATCCGGCCTCCTCTCACACGGAGAAGGATTGAGCGTTAATCACCACGCTTACTCAATGCGGGTTTGTAATTTCACACATTATAGTCCAGGTTTCCTCAAGATGTTTTCCTTCACCTTTAATCAGTCAATGTCTAGGATATACTTAGAAATTACATACAAACTTAGAGAAGTTGCATTGGTACTTGCCTGACCTGGAATTGAACTCAACCGCTCATACTTGAAAGATTATTTTAAATAGACGATTATGAGAAAACTAAGAGGGTGTATGATTTGAGTCGAGATGTCCCCCGGTGTGCGGCACTGTGGCGCTAGGGTTGCCAACCATACTGTTTTGAACAGTATTATACTGTTTTTCACCAAAATATACTGTTCATTTTACACCAAATTTACAAAATACTGTTCAGTTACAGCATCACAATGCAAACACAGCTCTAAAAAATATGTGTTTTTCTAAAATACTGTTTAAAATTGTTCGTAGACCTGAATATACTTTATTTCTTGTAGAAAAAGTTGGCAACCCTATGTGGCGCACACAAATGTATCTCGTGGTGTACTCGCTCTAGCAAACAGTAACACATTGCGAGCGAACATTTGTAACATGTCCGCGACACTGCTACCTTTGTGCGCGAACACATGCTAGCTGTGGACTCGCCGACGCGTGTACATTTTGGAACATAATTGGGAAAAGGCTAGGCAAATGATGAATAATTTTGGTGGAATCTCCATTACGTTTGTCTGTTTCAATGTTTTAATATATTGTTCTTGTCTACAGCCGGTTCATCAGACAGCTCGTCACTGAAGGAGGCAGCAGCCGTTGACGTCGACTGCAACGGCTTCCAGCATAAGGTAATATATGACCCGTAACGACTGCCAAAGATGTTCAAATGACAGCTGAGACTCACCAATTTATCTTGCCTTCCGAAATACGGAAGAACTAGTTATGATAAGATGGTCACCCATCCACGGACCGACTGCGTCAAGCGTTGCTTAACCTTATGATCGATCAATCCGCGCGGCTTTGACTTAGCCACGAGCTCTTCTTGAAGGAATATTTTGCATAAAAATTTAATTATAAGTTTGTTTTGTATAGTACAGTTAACAATCCGTAAATTGTACATAGGTACAAACAGCCAAAGCTATGGAAGAGCGGAGGCTTCTAACACAGGCATCATTATGCTTAAAAGGAGCCTCCGATCATAAACTAATGAAAACATGTTGATACTGAAATAAAGGTTTTTGTATTTTTTGTAATATACAGTACTCTGTTCACCACGGTTCCACTCGCGTATCCAGAGAACTACAACCTGCACCTGGATAACAGATAACCTATGTTCTGTCTCAGGCCCAAGATTCTCATCTGTGTATTAAATAGTTTTGGCAAGAAATCCCGAATCCCGACAAACAGATAAACAGAGTTAATTTCACCGTAGTACTAATAAAAACTACGTCATGCTTTAACGTGCTTTCCAAAACACGGAAGAAGTCGTCAAGAAAAATTATCACCCATCCACCGACCGATTTAGACAAATTTTGCTTAACCTATAGGCAATGATTGATAGATTAATACAGCTGTTACTTAACCGGAGCATTTCAACTAGGTACTCTAATTAATAACAATTATCTAAAATAGATGTGGACCTTCTGCCCAATTTGTTTGTTAGTTGTCAGATTTCACGTTTAAACGATAGCAAACGATAAATTAGCCTGTCATTAGAACTTCAGTGTGAAGCGAAGGCTCTCGGCGTCTATTTATGGCACATTTTGACAAACGCTGGCAGTTTATAGTGATGCCAGCAATACAGGAATAGATTGACATTACTGAAATATCCAATTTCAAAGTACTCTTTGTGATAGAGGATAATTTAGTGTGATGTATTTTACGTGTTAGTTTGTCTATGGGCAGTTGTTAGGGATTTCTAAATCTACGCCTTCTATATATACAAACTCAAAAGTTTGTATGTATGTAGGTATGTTTGTTCCTATTTCATGCAAAAACTAGTGTTGCGCCAGCGGTTTCACCCGCATCTCGCGAGAACTACTCCACGCAGCCATATAAAAAG
This sequence comes from Heliothis virescens, assembly GCA_002382865.2. NCBI lineage: Eukaryota > Metazoa > Arthropoda > Insecta > Lepidoptera > Noctuidae > Heliothis > Heliothis virescens. The sequence goes on from NWSH02000571.1 coordinate 3,924,263, forward strand.
CTCAGCTTTATATGTATATTTCGTCAATAGATAGGCCTTGTAAAACTGATTTTTTTTTTTAAATCTCTCCTATACTACTAGAAATTATCTTCAACTTTATATTATTAGTGTATCTTAGACACCAATGGCTGATAAAAGGTAAAGGAAAACATCTTGAGGAAACCTGGACTATAAAGTCTGAAATCACCAACCCGCATTGAGCAAGCGTGGTGATTAATGCTCAATCCTTCTCCGTGTGAGAGGAGGCCTGTGCCCAGCAGTGGTATGATAAAAAGCTATTAAAAAAAAAAATATGTATATATTATTAAAAGTACAGATCTCCCATCTTCTATATCCCATAATGATACTACATTATCGGGCAATGCCGACTTTTTCCCGCTATTTCTTAAAGAAAACAGGAACACATGAGATAAAGTAAATTTCCCGCTTCGAACGGTATTTAAACGTTTCCTTATCGGCTATCCGCACGCATTTGCCGATATTTATCTAGCCATAAAGACGCCATCTTGTGCCCGTTACACGAACCGGTTTAACGGTACGAGATTCAATTTAGTTTCGTGTAACAGGGGATTTATTTTGATGTGGTTTTGGAATTTATTTGAATTTCAGATGGAACACATACTTTTTTTTCTTTTGAACGTTTTTTTTTTTTTTTTCATTCAATTAGAATGAAACACACTTTATGGCATCGTTCACACCAAACGTATTGTCCGCCGCTAACTGTGAGTATGCTCACTGTCTGCCCCAGTGTAAACGTGGATAGGACTCAGTCTGCAGCATGCGTTCTCACCAAGCCGACAATACGCTACGCGGCCCTTCAATCTGATACGCTGTTACATTCGGCAACGCAACCTCAAAAAAAATATGAACTATAATTAAGGTTCAGTATTAATACTCATATAGGTTTTACGTAACAACCTCACAAAGACTAAAAGACACTCTACACAAAAAAAAAACTATTACTCTACCAACTCAATAAAGTAGGGAAATACGAATATATCCCCCAGTTTCACAGGTTCCAGATAAAGTTCTAGACAACTCTCTTACAGAAAATGCCATAAAAATGTTTTTAATATTGACTACCTTTCTATGGCATTATCTGTCAGATTGAAGAACTGCTTCGTTGATCTAGTTGTCGGGTTCGATTCCCCAGTCGGGTCTGGATGTTGGTGATAGATACACCCGTGCATCAGAGAGCACGTGAATGTCGGTCCTGCACCTAATCTCTCTCCGGTCTTGTCGGATTTTCCGTCCCATCGGGCTATGCGACAGATAGAAAAACAGTGCACCTGTGTCTGCGAACATGCTTGTGCACTATAATATGCCCTGCGCAACTGGCTGATCTCCTTATATGAGAACAGCCGCCGTGGCCGACAATCGGCCTCGGACGCCATTATCTATCAGATAGCTATCTGGAACCTATGAAATTGGACCTGTCACAGCTATATTTTCGTACGTAATGCAGTCTCTTGAACAAACAATTTGTCTAGGAGCCCACGCGCCGCGCCGCCATTTGTTACGGCAGCAGCGCCATCGTTATGACGCGTCACGTCAATTTGACTGATTCTAAGCGTGACGATATTTTGAAAATGGAATTCAGAAGGGTCATTTATGTTGAATTCGGAAATATAAGGAGCTTGGTATAAGTGCCATACAGTAAAATCAAATATTTTCTTTTTGAAAGTATTCTATGTGGTAATTTTGCAAACGTGCGCACAAAAATTTCCACTAAGATGACCCACTGACCACACATTCGCAATAGCTGCATTAGCAAATACCATTTTATGATATCATTAGTACTCCAGCATACTAATAATATCATAAAATGGGATTTAGGCAGCGTTTTCAAATGGAAAATCTGGGATGGTTTTGAAAAAGCAGACAGAATGAAACGAGGAGTTTGGATGAATGAAACTATAGACACTGAAAGGATAATTTTTATGAAGTCCTTAGAAGATTAAGTCCTTAAGCAAAACATTTGACATTTTTAAGTTGTAATTTATTATTGTGTAATCATACGTATTTACTTACAAATCCTGCTGTCCGTTACACATTTCAAGCTTATTTTTATCTAACCTTCTGTCATTTCTATGAAAACGTTTGGTGGTAACATAGCCACTATATTATTCATCGTTATGACGACGTCGACATTGCAAAGTCGTTTCATAAGACGACTCTAAAGTTTTTCGTTTCAAACTTCTATCTCGTATTTGTTTTTTTCTTTTGTTATAATAAGTTTTACCTTTGTTTTATAATTCATTTTTATTACTATTGTTGCAAAATATTTTAGGGACTTTTAAACTTAAGAATATCACCTTTTAAGAACAGGTATCTAAGGCTCTAGACAGACGGACTGCATTTCAACTGCAATCCAACTGCAAATTGCACTTCAAAGGCAATTTGAATGCAGTTGACACAACTGCAATAGAACTGCAAATCAAACGTTCACACGACTACACGCCGACTGCAATTCAACTGCATTCGGATTGCACGTATTATTTGCAGTTCTATTATATACTTAAAATCCCGTTTTTCCCGTTCCCGTGGGATCTTCGGGAAATCGTTTCTTATCTTGCGTGAGAGTCTTAAGATGAACCTCTGGGCAAAATTTCAGCTTTATAGGTTCACAGGTTTGGGTCCTGCGTTTTATGTGTATAGATTCTACTAACTACCCCCAAAATAAATAAAATTGTTTTAAAATGTTTCCCACAAAAACACCTTTAGGTATGTCTAAGATTTTCTAGAATCACGCTACTTATTTTGGCAGGAATCCGTATTAGGCTCGCAAAAAGTTATATTTAAAAAGTTAAAAAGACGTATCTAACACTAAAATTAAAATGGAGAGATAGAAAATGAAATGGAAAAAAGAAATAAAAATGGTAAAAATATTTCATGAATGAAACAGGAAATCGTGAGCTAAAGAGTGAGAAATTAATATAAATATATTAATTTACTCAAAAACAGCGCACAATTTCCTGTGTTATTCGTTAAATACTTTTTTCTCTATTTTAAAATTTTGGTAGATGCGTCTTTTTAACTATCGGGGGCAGAATAATCAAAAAGTGATATATTTCAAGTCATATAAAAGTAAACATAAACTGTAGTAAATTGCATGAATAAAATAATACACGGAGCGTAAATTAACTCGAAATATTGTTCGTTTATGACAAGGCAACTAATTAAAAACTTTAAATAATTTACGACGAAACTGTTTTACATGCATTTGCATTTAATAAAGTGCCAAGTGGCCGCAGTTGATGTGAATATATTGTGAATAAGTAATGTGTAATATGCAATGAGCTTTTCTTTGAGATATTTTTTTTAATTAGTTCTTTGAAAGTTTTCTTTTAAACTTGGATAACTATCTTTTGTTAATTAAATTTATTATTTGTTAATTATATTTTAGAGCTGATAATTAAAGTTGTGTTGTATCTACTTTAAAGTCAGGATAATAAATTCTACTGACTATTTTCTACAGATGAATGGGTTCTTTCGATGTGGTACTTGATGTGATACATAGAAAACTTGGGACACTAATAGGTACACTTTGATACAATTATTTAGTCATCCTGACCAAATCTGTAAAATTACTATTGTGAATTTGTGGTAAGCTTGAAAATCTATTGCAGTTTGTCATATTGTGGTAACTTGTACACCGTTGATGTATAGACAACAGCAGGTCAACGTATACGAATCTGTCAAATTCTACCAATCAAACATTAACCTACCTCCATTGTGATAAAGTTGAAAATCGAGTGCAGAAATTTGACAGATTGTGGTAACTTGATGTGCTGTCGTCTGTACTGTCTGTACTGATGTATGTTGATATACTGTTGATGTACTGTTACTATTGATGTACTGTTTGCTTTTTTTCAGTGGGAAATCATTCAATGACCTCCCGCTGTGAGTGCAGCGTGGGGAAGTGCCAGACTTTTTCTTGAGCCCTTTGTGTACCAGGGCCACGGTAACTCTTTCGAACAAGCAGTCCCGACATAAACTTATCTCTAATAATTCCCACATAATCCATACAAAGAGTTTAACAAGTCCAAACCACTTGCACACAATATTGCAGTTCAAAACAGATTATGTTAGCATCCCAGTACAAAGGTTGAGACGCTAAGCCTTTTACATGCAAAAGTGAACGAGTATCGTGTGATCAGAGTGAAAATTGTGCAGAAACATAAAGGCTGTATTGATTGAGCTGGTCCGCTTGTATTTTATAGAGTATCTAAAACTTTTTACAAAAAAACAAAACCGACTTCACAAAAAAACACTGAAAGGGATAAAATAAAACTTTTCACATGGCTCTAGAAGTCGGTGTCTGCAGGTCTGTTGACTGTGTTTACTTTGCCACCGACTTCTAGAACCATGTGAAAAGTTTTATTTTATCCCTTTCAGTGTTTTTTTGTGAAGTCGGTTTTGTTT
>NWSH02000571.1:3929751-3955420 GCA_002382865.2 Heliothis virescens
ACTACCAGTAGTGTCAAAATGCCTTGGCATAACAAAGATAAAACGAATTATTTGTTTTGTATATTTCAATCTTACCCCACCGGGGAAAGATTGAAGAAGAGGTTCCCAAACTTTTCACTACAGCTTAAAAATGAATTTAAAAAAATACTCTCAATCAAATAAATCCTTTTATTCATAATAATAATTAAAATCCACACAATTTGAAATGAAACTATGAGTTTTGAAATCGGGGTCAGATCGAAATTTTTATATGTTCTTCTTACCCCGTCAAATTTTTATGGGTGAAGATGGAAAGTTGTAATAACTCCTAAAATACGTTATAAAAACATATTTAGGTGTAATAACACGACTAAAAATTCAAAATAATGAGCAGGTATTCCAATCAAACACTCGTACCTACCTCATAAGTGAAGTTATAGAACTCGGGGGAAGATAAAAAAACTCGATTTAACTTCGAAAAAGTCACGACTCGGGTATTTAACTTTTTAACACGACCAATCACTCGAAATGGCAAACGCTGAATGAGAAAGTTTGGCGTAACAAAATGTCGATTTTAATAATGTTGCTATCACTGCAAAATCTGCACTAAATCTGGAGTTATGGATGACATTTTGTGTTACCCCGTTTTTCATCTTGCCCCCACTGACCTTACATAAAAAAAAAAAAAAAAAAAAATACGATCGAATTGAGAACCTCCTCCTTTTTGGGAAGTCGGTTAAAAATAATAAAATAAAATAGATGAGATACGTAGCTTTTATGTGTGGTTTATGTTGAATCGCTTTATTTGAATATTCTTGTAAAATCTTAGGCGGCCGATTTTGAACCGCGAATCAAAATCAAAAAGCATTTATTCAAAGTAGGCGTCCGAACGTCAAAATTACATGAGACAGCCCCAAAAACGCTCGCCCTCCATCCATGCACGGATAGCCCTAACTAACGGCCGTTCCCAATAACCTATCTAACTCTGGATTTGCTTACCAGAGATAGGAATTTGACATTACTAGTATGGGGCTAATGTCAAAGTTCTATCACTAGTAAGCAAATCCAGAGATAGACAGAATATTGATTTCCGCAGTTAATCCACCATTACTGTAGTGAAAACCTCATGAAAATTCCTGCATCGTATTTTTCCGGCAGAGGATATTGTTTTGAACGTGTATGTTAATCGTTTAACCTGCCTGCAGCAGTTTAACAGCCTGGAGTTTGGAAGTTGGCGGTGTGACACCCCCGTGCCTGGGAGGGCACGTAAAGCTGGCGTCCTCGAATGCTACTCAGTAGCAGTCGTATACAATTCCACGTCAGAGGCCGTCAGGCGGATTTGAGAAAACTCTAACACTAGGGCTTGTAAGGTGATTAAACCTGCAGCTCACTCGATAAGAAGAAGAATCGTTTAACCATCATTTACCCGACTGCTATGAAGAACTGTTTTTTCACAAAGAAATCACTGGCATAAAATCGCGACAGTGAAGAGAATCCCGTATGTTTACAAGATCATGTAGGACAAGTTAGCAGGCGTGCCGCTCGCGCATATTTTAGGATTATCAGGAGCGAACACGATCTGACGAACGCTGCCTTCTAAAGTAGTTATCACGGCCGTGATTCTTGACTTGATATTTTCTTTTTTTTTAAAGATCTCGTGGCTAAGTCAAAGCCGCGTGGATCGATCGATCATAAAGTTAACACAACACCTTGTTTAACTCCGAAACTTCTTACAATTTAAATGTAACTGTAAAAAACTTTTTATTGCGAAATATCATAGTTTCGACAGTTACATTTGAATTGTAAGAAGTTTCAGAGCTAAACAAGGACATCAGAAATTACTTTGTGGGATATCATAACCGCCAATCATAAGATCACGCCTCATATTGAATGTTAACTTAGGTAAAACATGAAAAAAACATTTTATATTTGAATTTCCCGCTTCTAGTGGTCGCATTCACCTTAAAAAGATGTTTTACGAAATCTGGTCTATAAAGAACTTCCATTTCTCACTGAATAGACAGACAGACATTCAGCTAAATAACAAAAAAAATAAGCAGAAAGAGAATACAAATCACAAATCACAGTCCGTTTATTAGAAAGACGGAGCTAATAAGTGAAATAAGTAAAAAACTTGAATAAACATGGCGGCCAGGATAAATAAGTCAATTTAAATGCATTGAAAACTCTACAATGACGAGGTTTCACTGCTTGTATTATAAATTATAAGGTACTTTTGTATTTAGTTAGTAACGTAGGTAATAGGAGTTCATGTTGAAAATCGAATGAAAAGCTATACCTATTTCAGTATTTTTTTTTCTTTAAGACTAGCTTCCGCCAGCGGTTTCACCCGCTTTACCGCGAACCTTCCTCGATAAATGGGTTCTTAAACTTCCTCGATAAAAAAAAATCTAACACTGAAAGAATTTTTCAAATCGGACCAGTAGTTCCTGAGATTAGCACGTTTAAACAAACAAACAAACAAACTCTTCAGCTTTATAATATTAGTATAGATTAGCGAATTCACAGCCAGCGTGTGTTCGTGCACAGAGGTTGCAATTTTGAAAGCTTGCACACTTCGCACAGAATTTTTTACTCTTTGCTAGATAGAGTAGGCGCCTCACAGTGCCGCAGACAGACACCCTAACATACAATTATACTCAACCTGCCTTTCTTGGTTTCAGTGCCTATGTAGGTACTTAGTCATTGTCATAGCAAAACTGATACGACTCATAAGTAGACAGAATGGTCAGAAAATCTGCGATAAACACGACAGCACAACTCTTAAATGTTGTGTATACAAAACCTTAATAAAGTTGAAGTTTGTTTGTCTGAACCTTTTTGGTTTACTTTATGGTTTGAACGCACTATATTCTCATGAAGATCTGAAGCGATTTGCAAAATTATTTCAGTTTTTATAGACAGTTTTATCTGGGGAGGCTGGCTGGGTAGATATTTTCTTTCCGGGAGTGTCATGTTGTTTTCAAAGGACGCGGGTGAAACCGCGGACAGAAACTAGTAACACGATATAAAGCACCACTAGAGAAGCAGACCTTCTTGACGAAAATACGTGGAACTAAACGTTGCCCTCTAACAACGTCTCGCGCAGTTACGAAACGTTTTCAAAATGGCGCCTTTGAGCGTTTCCCGCGCTCGGTGACGTCACAAAGGTACGTACTGTCTGTAATTACTGGAACGTCCTTTGTAAGCAACAAGCGAAGTACTACACATACCTTTTACTTAAGTAGAAAATGGACTTGGCTTTCTGCAGATGTAGCAAAATATAGAGTAGATATAATATGAGACGCCTGAATGTGTAGAGGACTGTGAATACAATAATTCAGAATCTTGATGGAGCCAAAACGGCTGAACCGATGTAACTGCGGAATTCAATATTCTGTCTATCTCTGGATTTGCTTACTTGAGATAGGATTTTGACATTATACTTGTATGGGGCTAATGTCAAAATTCTATCTCTAATAAGCAAATCTAGAGATAGATAGGTTATTGGGAACGGCCGTAAGACGAAAGATACACGAAACGGGTGAACGGAGTTCCTCGAAATGCGACTGAGACATCGGGCGGAAGCTAGTTGTTTTTGATATTTTAGTTTTACGAATGAAGTAATAAAAAAATATATCGTTGTAAGTTATGCTGTTAGGTTCACAGAGCTAGAACCTACCCCTCGGTTTTAGGAGACTGAAACAAAATAGCGGTAACACATTCAATAATTTCTTTTTGGCTCGCGGTGGTAGTGGTACGATACATTTTGAATACATAACTGTTTGTAAGCAATCGGGTAAAAGAAAAGCAACAAAAAGTACAAAGCAGTAAAAAGTATTTGCGCGACATCTATGTTCTGAGATGAGAACTAATTCCCCAAACTCCGTTGTAGCTCCTTCGTTAATGCTTACGTAACACAATAGATGGCGCTGTAACCAAGTTTACTCTTAAACCTTACAAAGTGCGATTATAATCTGCGTAGCATAATTAATAAGGAAAAAAATAATACAATAAATTTATCATGAGCTAGATATATTATTTACAAAGTAACGACGGCTACTTATTTATATACAAATTGGGAATAATTAAATAGAGAATCACAGCATTGTACTGAACATTGGAAACAACAAATATAAAACTTAATTACACATTTTGTTTGTAACAAAAACTTAATTATTCAGTATATTTTAAATATAACAACAAAAATAACAATGGGATTGCAAATATTTTTTTTAAATCCACATATTTCAAAAAGTAGTGCATGTAAAGAGGTTGAATATTCATTCAGCTAGCAACTTTTAAACTAAGCATAGGTTTGTGAAAAAAGGTTGAATAGGGAGTATGCAGTTCATTGATTTTCCAGTTTATCTTCACTAAACTGTGAGGAAATCCAGGTTAATGCCCACTTCAAGTTTGTAAGCATGTACTTGAGAGCTTTGGTCCAATGCTCTTCAGAATTAAACTGAATTTTGATTGAATAAGCATGGGGAGGAGACGCAGTATCTTCAATCTTTCCTTTATCTATTCTGTATGGTAAACAGAAACCCGTATTACCCTTCTCAACCTGCTCCTTAAATTGCTGAAGACAATCCAAGAATGCTACCATTGCCGCATCAAATTTAGTGTCCCACAGAAGACGGAAACCTCCGGAACCATACAGCGGTAACACTTTCTGGTCTTCTAATACTTCGATGTATGAATGATTACCGTATGGCACAAGTTTATACCGCTGGAAGTTGAAACAGATTTTTCTTGCTAAAGAAGAGAGAAGGAGAACCGTTTGGCCCCAAGCAGCGTTTATTTCGGACCAGTCAACTGGTGCTGAAGGCAGTCGACCCAGTCTGAAATTATTAATGATACCAAACTGACCAGAATCCGAAATATGAAACGCAGCTTTGAATACATTAGTTTTCTTCAATTTTTCTAATTGTGACTGAGTGTACGCTAATTGACATTCATAAAACTTCATTTGGTCTTCAATCGTCATCAAATCTTTCCGATATCTAGTGTACTCCCTCCAATAGACATCTTGTTCCTTCTCCAATCTCTCTTTTTCTCTCTCCTGCACCTCAATCTCTTCCTTCATAGCTCTTTCTTCCTTTTGTAATGCTGATAACTCCTGTAGTAACCTGCTTTGTTCTTGTTTCCAATCTTCCAGTTCCTTTTCCAGGCCTTCCAAATTCAAATCTTCTTTATCATCCTCTAACTTTTTTAAATAGTCATTGTAATCTTTCCATTCGGCCTCTGTTTGCCTCAACTGGTTGTCCATGAGTTCTAGTAGCGTATCTGTGCATTCGTCGCAAAGAGGATGGTCAACGTCAGAATTATTGGATAGTAGATCGAATAGAGTGGCTTTGACGTGTAACTGGTGGCCTAGTGACGTTGTTTCCCAGCCGTCTGATATGACCATGAAGCCATTTGCGCCGTTTCCAGACTCTGACATACGGAACGGTGGAACGTAGTGCTCCAAACTCGTAGATTGCATATCCAGGTCGACTTCATTATTTCGACGGATCTGAAGGGTTAAATCAGCAATGGTATGCTCACCGAGGTTGTTCAGGGACTCGTCTAGTTTCAAAGGCTGTAAACATCGCTGACACGAGAAGTTTACGAAAGACTTCGTTTCGCTCATTGTAACACCCCTTCTCTATTACGTCATTAAGAAAATTTCGAACTAAATAACTTTAGCTGTGGCACTAGCACTTGTTAATATTCCTGTTAATTGACTTATAATTGGTTTTAGAGAAAGTTTTTAACTTAAATTTCAATTAATAAAAATGAAAACAAAGAACTTCGATCTGTCGATCTGATTTATTTTGCAATAACGAATTTGACGTTTGTAGGGATGTGAATGTGCGCAGTACACATAAACGTCATCAGAAAATCGACTATTTCGCTCATAAAGTGTAGGACTAAACTATTTTAGACATAACAAAAAAGATTTCAAAATGCATAAAAAAAAAGCAAGACAAAAATATTATTACTATTTTTTTTTAATAGCCTTTTTATCGTCCCACTGCTGGGCACAGGCCTCCTCTCACACGGAGAAGGATTGAGCATTAATCACCACGCTTGCTCAATGCGGGTTGGTGATTTCAGACTTTATAGTCCAGGTTTCCTCAAGATGTTTTCCTTCACCTTTTATCAGCCATTGGTGTCTAAGATATACTTAGAAAAGTACATACAACTTAGAAAGTTTGCATTGGTACTTGCCTGACCTGGAATCGAACCCACACACTCATACTTGAGAGGTTGGTGCTTTATCCACTAGGCCACCACGACTTCAAAAAATTTTAAAAAATATTATAGCTTTCGCATTTAAAGATATAGGTACCTGTCGAATTTAATTATGCTAGACTCATTTACAACTCGCTTTGCACAAAAAAACTCCTTGTAAGTGCCACCGCGTCTATTGTACTGAAAAAAAAAACACAAAAACGTTCAGACCATAAAAAATTTGCCTATCACAAGTACGGTGACATTGGTGGCAGCGGAGGCCATGCAATGTTACCCTCACGAAGTAACCCTTTTGGAAAAAAAATAAGAAATTTGTTTTTTGTGGGTCTCGCTATGTGGGAAGCCGCACCATTCGGCCTTCACCACTATTCAGCGTGCTGTCGAAGCCGGCGAATGAACTAGCCAGATGAAATTGATGATTCGCAACACCAGGAACATGTTTCATGCCGCCATTTTCTAAGAATGACACCTAGTTTAAAGAGGACTGATCTTCACGAATATGGTTTGGTGAAAGCAAGGATAGTATAGCGAAACTTCGCACAAAACCTGTGAGATTGCTCTGGACGAATATATTGACGAACGTTATTGGTGTGATTCTCGTCTCTTGGGAAAATGGTAACTGCATCTAGATTCTGGGAAAAAGGTGCCTCCGCTGCTGAAATTCTTGGTGATTTTTGAATTATTTGAAAATCTTGGTGCTAATTAATCATTCGTTGTATAAATTTTGTGTCGTTGTTAATGTTTATAATCGATACAAATAATAAAACAGTAAGAAAAACTATGTGTGTACATTAAATACAATAAAAAATATATTGGTTAATTAAACGGGAAACAGTATTATAACACGAATCCAAAAAAAAACTGTCTGTCTGTATGTCATGTTTGTAGGTACACGCCAATCTTCGGAACTACTGGACGGATTTGAACGATTTCTTTTTCGATGTATAGGTAATAATATGTCTGGACAACTTATAGCCTATAACTTATCTTGGAAACTTGAACACCTGATGCAGAACCGCAACAGACCAGCGAAACTATGAGATACAAAAATGGTACCGTAGCAAAAATTGTTCCATGGAATGAGAATTGAGAGAATTAATTTGAAGATCTGGAACACCTAATGTGGAACTCCAAGAGCCCAGCTACACCATAACACATATAGGAGTGACGTCTTAGCAAAAGTTGTTCAGTCTGATGGGTATTTGTTGACTTATAAAAAAATAAAGATCTGAGACGTCTGATGTCGAATTCCTGGAGCCTCAAGGCTCTGATGACGTTTTAGATTTTTATAGATAGGTTAGAGTAATTAAGGAGGAACTTTCACTATTTCACTTTGCATAATTGGAGCGTCTAATGTGGACCTTACGCCACATCAACCTCATCACAATAGACGAAGGTTAATGTTCGATTAGTAAAATTTGACAGATTCGCGTATGTTGACCTGCTGTCGTCTGTACTTAAAATCTGCCGTTAGCACCTATGGCTTGATCTACCCTTACCTAAATATTTATGTGGTACTTTTTGGAGGTAAAACCATTTATTTTATAAACAAACCACGATATCGTGTTCGCGCCTGCCTGAGGCAGAACGATAGGAATTCTGAGTCCCTCTCGTGTCCACTAGATGGCGCTACTGTTGATGAACGTCTGCAATTTGTACTTTCATAGAAAAAAAATATTGCGTTATTCCGTTAGAACTAGTTAGAAGATACGTAGCCCGTTTCATGGGTTCCTGACAAAGTTCTAGATACCTATCTATCTGACGGATAATGTCATAGAAATGTTTTTAAAATATAAAATAATGGCAAAGATAATAAAAGAACAATAATTTTAATTCTTATAGAACTTTAATTCGCTTCCAGACTAGAATACAATGGTTTGAAACTTAAACAGCACCTTAAAATTAGACATAAAACAATTTGCTATTTTGAGCACAAAATCACAAAATAATATCGATCAGAAACGTAAAACTAAACTATACAGTATTTAATTGCCTTTTCGGTTTTCTAACCACTTTCCTCCAATCCAACCTTAGGAACATTGGGTCGATCGTCTTGTGTTTAAGAAAATTTTGTAGGTATGGAGAATTTTCTAAAACACGTGATGAACGCGTGTTCAACTTTTTTGTAGCAAAACCAACTATGTTTAACTTCTTAAATTGTTCTATACATAAAGAACTGACGTCAGTAGGACAAAAGAAAAGCACCCGATTATTTAAGAAAATGGATTCCTAATGATTTGCAGTTCCTTTCATTAAATTAAATAAACCGTTGGGCGTAACAGCGTTTTCGCACCAGCGGTTTTTCCGCGTGTCAACGCTCAAGTCGTAGAGCAACATCAAACAATTGACAATTAGCGGTACAGACACCAACCTACCTCAATCTGTCAAATTTCAACAATAGATTTCAGCCTTATCACAATAGTGGAAGGTTAATGTTCGATTGGTAAAATTTGACAGATTCGGGTAGGTTGACCTTCGCCATGCCAAGCCGCATCTTTTATATGCTATAAAAGATGCGGTCTAGCACGTGGCAACGGATTTTTTCCGCTCGGAATATGTCGTGTGTGAAATACGCTATAAGCTAGAAATAAGCTATTGTGAAAGCGGTGTTAGCAATTATAATTGAAACTGATAAATCAACTTATTATTTCTTTTACTGAATCGAGTTCAGCTAATTACTTATTGCATTATTAGTTTTTCACTATCAAGTTTAAACCCTTCAAACTTAATTGCTTAACAAACTAAATTAAAGAGTGCATTGCTACTAGGAACTATTGGGTTTTAAGTATTAAAATATAAATAAGCACAGTATTTTTTTAAGTAGCCCTTTGATTAAAAATTAAAACAGTAGGATGGGCTAAGTGTTAAAACACTTAGCCCATCCTACTGTCATCCTATTGTCATTAAAATGAATGCAAATGATTTTGCAATTGATATGGTGGATACAAAAAACATATTTATAATTTATACTAGATATCCGGGAGGCTTTTAAATTATAGGACCTATTGACACTAAAAAAATAAAAGCCTTTTACATCGATACCTACTAACGTAAGTGGCAAAAGTAGCTGCTAAATAATTTGAGTGAAATATTAATCCTATAAATCTCCCCAGTAAATAACCTACACTAAAAATACTACATATTTACAATAGGCTACACGGTGCGTGACAACAACAAATTACCTACATAATTTTTAACCGATTTCAAAAAAAGGAGGTTGTCAATTCGACCGCGTTTATATTTTTATAATACTTAGCACATTTTTCACAGTCTGTTTTAACTAGTAAGTAATACTTTATTAGCACTGGTAATATTGGAGATGTTTTTTTTGCACGGGTAATTGCGAATGTTATATGGCAACATTAAGGTGCACAGCCGTGGTAGTGCGTTGGGTCCTGCAGCTGGTGGTAGTAGGCATTCGGGAGTAGGGCCTGAGCTAATCCTCCCTGTGGACCCGCGTATTGTGCTGGCACTAGCATCTCACTGAAACAAAAATAAATTATTTTAAAACAAAAACTATAACAATTTATTGGTTAAAGACTAACAGTGGAATTCAATATTCTGTCTATCTCTGGATTTGCTTACTAGAGATAGGACTTTGACATTACTTGTATGGGGCTAATGTAAAAATTCTATCACTAGTAAGCAAATCCAGAGATAGACAGAATATTGATTTCCGCAGTAAGGCTATTTCATCAACAACATAAAAATCGGTTTTTCTTAAAACAACTGTTTAATTTGAAACTTGAAAGTGAAAATTCATGGAAATTATCGCGTTTCAACAAAAAAACTCTTTAGCTTTATATTTATTATTAGTAGGTAATTTAAGTAAGTAACTGTAGATATTTTTTTTTATTTACAAAACAGTAGAATATGTCACCAAAAAATAGGGTCAGCTAATTATTCACCAAAAAAAAAACGAAACGAATCGATTCTGTGACATTGTAGCGTCATTATGGATTTTCTAAGGGCCACATGTGCAACTTTTTCATGACCTTTGTTTCAATTGATTAATGACCCATAATGTGACTTTATGACAATGGCCGTCCCAAGGGAGAAAAAAAACTATTTTAAATGCTTGAAAAAGTTTTTGTCAAAGCTCGGCCGGTCAAGTGAAACATGTGGTAGCTACTGTATTATTTCTAACCAAGTAAAAACCAAAAGCGAAAATCTTCAGGGGGTGATTCTCTAACGTAAAACATCTTTACAACCAAGAAATCATCGTTGCAACATCTATAAGTGCGCGATCCCAGCGCTTCAATGATGTTAACGGCGCGACATAGAACTAAAATATGGTTCCAAATGTTTAAAAAATCATCCTCGCCTTCGACGACAACGACGACTTCGCCTTCGATTTTATCCTTTAAACCGAAAAGCTTGTCATTTGTTAGGTCGTCGTTGTTGTCATCTATGATGTGTCAGTTAGAGAATCGCATGGCAGTAGGTATTCAAAGATGCAAAACACAGTGAGCTATTTTTTTAAGTAGGTAAGTTGTCTATTAGTCGACACCAAATTACAGAGCATGAGGTGCATGTGAGAGATGTTGGATAGAGGAAGAAACGGCGGATGCATTGTGTGAAAGACGATATGGCTGCAAAGAGTGTTACTGAGTTGACGTAAGATAGGAATGTAGAGAAGAAGAAGACATGTTGCGCCGGCCACAATTAATAAAGCGAGATAGGTATGTTTTGAAAGTAGCCCTCAAACTTTGCTGTAGCTTGTATCTTTGGGTAAAGTAGAACAAATGCGTAATTATAAGCTTACAACTTGGACTCGAGCTTTACATTTTCAGTAAAGTTCCAACTTTGAAACAGGCTACAATACCTTCAGCGAAAAAAATTGCCCCCCACGAAAATAACAACAGAAAACCTCGAAAGAAACCATTTTTATTCATTAATTTTTACATGTCAGCTTTTTAAGTACAGCAGGTTCCAACCCTGTAGCCATTCGTAAAAATCCATAAAAAGTCCCACAAACATAACTCAAGCATAGTTTTATTTTATCGAAAAGTAAATAAACTTTAACAATTTATTGTTTCGACTGAAAGACCCATTGTTTTGAGTCGCGGACTCAACGTTTTTTTCGTCTGAAGGTTACGAAGCAACCGTGTATTGGCTATGGTATGAATTAATGGCTCTATGGTATACTTGTGCATTGGTTTTGAGCTCGATAAGAGCGGTGTATGTGATTTTTGAGCTTGGTCGATTGATTTATTTGAAAGCAATCGGAATTAGGTACCTAAATCATAACTTCATCCAATTATGTGTGATGGATGGATGAATATCCATGAACTAGCTTCCGCCAGCGGTTTCGCCCGCTTTCCTGGAACTACTGCGCGCACCAGGATAAAAAGTAGCCTTGGCCTTCCTCGATAAATGGGCTATCTAACACTGAAAGTTTTTTTCAAATCGGACCAGTAGTTCCTGAGATTAGCGCGTTCAAACAAACAAACAAACCCTTCAGCTTTATAATATTAGTATAGATGATAGCTATGTATTTACTATCCACTTCCAAAATTGATCCTGTTAAGAATATCAGTCAATTGTTTTGAAAACATCAAGGCTACAACAATTACTTGTCCACCGAATTTATTATTTCTCCATTCAGATTTTGCAAAGCATTACTAATATTATGAACCTGCCTCGTTCGTCTAGTTGTCGCATAGCCGACTGCTGAGCACGAGGTCTCGGGTTCGATTCCTGGGACGGGCCGAAATCTCTTTGTGGGTTTTAGAAACTTTCACAAAGCAGCCCGGAGTTGGAGGTTGGTGATTGATTCACCCGTGCATCGGAGAGCACTTTGATGTCGGTCCTGCGCCTGATCTCTCTCCGGTCGTGTCGGATTGCCGACCCATCGAGTTATGAGAGTGAGGGAATAGGGAGTGCACTTGTGTCTGCGCAAATGCTTGTGCACTATAATATGTCCTGCGCAGCTGGCTGATCTCCTTATATGAGAACAGAAGCCGTGGCCGATAGTCGGCTAAGACGCCATCATCATTATGAACTAGCTACCGTCAGCAATTTCACTCGCGTCCCGTGAGAACTACCTACTTGACGCACGCGAATAAAAAGTACCTTAGCCTCCCTCGTTAAATAAGCTATCTCATACTGAAATAATTATGCAAAACGGACCAGTAGTTCCAGTGTTTTTCTTCAGCTTTATACATTATTACCTATTGAAATGTCAACTGAACGAACTCATGAAAAAATAGAAATAACAATAAACTCACGGTCTATTAGGCTGCTGTGGAGTGCGGTCCCTCTGCCTCCGATTCTTGAACCAGTTGGATACCTGTGTGAGGGTCAGACCTGTCTTCTGTGCTAGGGCCCGTTTTTCATCAGGTGTTGGATACCTGTGAATGACACGGATCGAGTCAGTCTAAACTTAAAATTATATAAGTTGAAAAAACTTCATTTATGTCCCAGTTCCGACGGGTTGGGCTGTGGGATTGTTCGAAAGAGTTATCACGGCCCTGGTACACAAAGGGCTCAAGAAGGAACACGGATGTGTTTTCGTGCGTGCAGCCGGCTCAATCGAATTATAAGACGTTGTCACGTCATAAGTAGCTTATCATTTCTTTTAAACTCAGTGTATCTGCACAGTGCACAAATTTCATTTTTATAAATAGGTTCATAAGATATAGCGTGAAAGCGACATCGATCTAACTTTGAAATAATAATAACTAAGCTCTGGTATTGACGCCTTGAAGACCTCGAAAATGTCAAAAAGACATAACATCTCAGGAGGAAGATATAAGATGGAATTCACGACGTTATCTTTCAAGAAACACAATAAAATAAAGAGCAAAAATGCATTTACTATAAGACGACACCGGCCGACGCGACGGTTCATTATCACTATCTTAGCTACTGATAAATATCTTATTTCTCTAAATTAGGATTATATTCCACGTTATTTTTTTGTGCACGTAAAAAGGTATAACACCGTAGGCAAAAGCAGAAAAAATATGAAAACTTACCTATTTCTGTAATAACAGTCTTTCAGCGCGTTCCTGCTCTTCTCCTTGAAGCAGTATACCGTCTCCTCTCCATCCCATATCGTCTTGGGCAGCGGGTATTTTTTCCTAAGTCTATACTTGTCCACAGCACCTATGACAAAAAGTGAAGATTATAAATCACACTGCCAAACTGTATATTAAATTAATTTGTTTAGTATGTCTATGTAATGTATTTTGGGTAACAGTTGTTTTTGAGTGAGGATCATGTTGTGAGGAAGGTTTTGAGTATGAATGTAGATGGATATAGCGGAAGGGGACGACCAAAGAAACGATGGATGGATTGCGTGAAAGTCGACATGGCTAGGAAGAATGTTACTTGTGAGATGACGGCAAATAGAAGAGAATGGAAGAAGAAAACATGCTGCGCCGACACCAAACAAATTGGGATAAGGGCAGGAAGATGATGATGATGAGTTGTTTTTAGTTTTATAGGTTTTAGAAGAAGTCCCAGATAGCTTTCTGACATATCATGCCATAGAAAAATTGACAAAATTAAAAACATTTCTATGGCACTATGTTTCGGTTAGCTTTATGTAGAACCTGTGAAACTAGCGCTTAAAATTGTAATCTAGAGCACTTTCACACGAGCGTATTTTCTGCTCGATTATTCCGCGCGGCAATGTTCGGTTTCGTTAGAGTCTTTTTGCGCGTATACAAGCGACAACAAACATTGAATTGAAAACACGTGACAAGTTTTTTGCCGCGCGGAATATGTGATGAAGCCCCCTGGTGTGAAAGCGCTGCAACCAGGGTAAATAGATAGTTTAATTAATATTATCCAGTAGTAGAGAAAAAAATTAAGTGGAATTGATTAGATTTAACTACGTAGCAAAATCTCCTTACCTAGGGCCCTTCCTCTAACTTTTTCAGCCTCCTTATAATGTGCTTTGAACCATAGACTCTGTAGAGCGGTGTGGTGTCGTGGCGGGAACGAGTGCGCCTCTAATATGGCGTACAACTCCTGGTACACGCCTCTATGGTACGCTACTAGTGCCCGAGCCCTGGGGTATAGTAAAAAACAATTCAAAAACAATCAAGATAAATGACCAGGGGGGTGATTCTCTAACGCAAAACATCTTTACAACCAAGAAATCATCGTTGCAACATCTATAAGTGCGCGATCGCAGCGCTTCAACGATGTTGACGGCGCGACATAGAACTAAAATATGGTTCCAAATGTATGAAAACTTCGCCTTTGATTTCATCCTTCAAACTGAAAAGCTGGTCATTTGTTTGGTCGTCGTTGTTGTCATCTATGATGTGTCAGTTAGAGAATCGCATGGCAGGACACATGAACCAAAAAATGAAATGAAGAAATAATGAAAGTGAAATAAAATCCCACTCTGTATCAGAAAACACTTGTTGAACCTTGAACCTAGAGAACCCAATTATAAACAAAGCATTGAAACTATGTCTAATATCTAGGCTAGGTATGTAATTGCTTTTATGTTTGTTTTGACCATGTATTGAAATTTGATAAAATAAACTTTCAATAATTTTTGTGTTAAGTACTTAACTGTTGGTTGTTACTCAAATGGAGGTTGCGAAAGTAAATTGGCCTTAAAAGGTATGAACTAATTCCTAAAGAAAGTCATAGACACTTACCTCAATAGCGTTTCGTGTCCTCTAAGCAGCTCACTAGGAGGCAAACTCCAAAGAAAAGCTTCCAGCTTCTCTATATCCCCCTTCTGCTGCAGAGCTTCACAAACACACTGCACTTGTTCCGAATTAAAATTCAAACACCTCCTCAAATTACTGTTCTCATTCTCAGCAAAATATGTCTGAGGCACTCTATCCCTTTCGTTATTCACATTAACACTTTCAAAAATCTGCTGATTCAACTTCATATCCGACAAACTCGGATGATTCTCATTTTGAACGCAACTTTTTAAATCTTGAACCTCATTGAAATAGCCTGAACGCATCCGATCTTCAGTTTCCAATTGCGAAAAAATATTGTCGTTAGTTGGCGGCAATTTGAGTTCGAAATTCAAATACTTTTTGTTCCTCGGAGGTGAGAGATAGTTCTCGAAAGTCATTTTATTGCTTTCTTGTAAGTAAACGTCTTTTGGACTTTTTTGCTCGTTTCTTGACTTCTGTTTGCAAGAAAAGTATTGTTTTTCATTCAACTCTGCTTGGTAGAAATTTCCGTTTTGGTTGTCGTAGGGAAAGGGCGGTAAAGAGGTCTCTGATTCGCTTGTCAAGTCGCTCGAAGGACTGAGGCGGTCGGAACACGATTCCATATTTGTGGATTTCATCACAAAATCTTCCTTAGTTCCACTGCTCTGGAATCTGGAATGGAAATTAGTGATTAGCAACTTTTGGGACGATACCCATCTTCTTATTTAAAACTAAATTCCGTCGGTGGCCGGAACGGTCCCGTGAAAAATTAGCTTTCCTTCATAAATATAGGCTATCTAAAACTGAAATAATTGTATAAATAAGTCTAATAACTATTGAGAGTAGCGCGTTAAAGCAAATCAAAAACATGCAGTTTTAAAATAATTATTAATTTCAGGCATAAGAATAAGAATTCATAATTGCTTTAGGAAAAAGTATAAAAAGTAGGTAGCCTACTATCTCAAAAGGCCGTAAGCCTATCTAACACTGAAATCTGTATTCTGAATTCCATACCAATCATCCAAGGTTTACAATTAAAAGCTTTTCAAAGCAGTCTAAAGAACCTATACTTAAATACGTAAAATAAATCTTATACATGCACAAACCATCCACAGAATTAACCCTAATCAACCAACTACAAATTGAATTATCAAAAAAAAATACTTCAATTCACAACAAAGGTTTTGTTTATATTTTACACCAAATAAAACAAACAAACCACGCGACTCAAACTATGCGACGGATATTGTATATCCGTAACGATTAACGATAATTTTTATTTATAAGAATTTTCGTTGGTGTCGGGTAAAAATACGAAGTTCTGTTTTCATAACACATGACATGGAACGGACATGAACCAATAACATAACTGTTACGATGAACTGCGCGACTTTCCTAGAAATTTAAAGAAAAATAACCGTTTTTTTCTCAGTGTTTGTTGGTCTGTTTGTCTGTACATTAGTGATTGGATGATCGTTGCAATCATCATCTGCCAATTTTGATGATGTCAGCTTCTAGTCTTTATGTTCCTGAATACCAGTGTTTTACATAATCAATTGAAATCTTGTTCTTTCTTTTTTTTCTCTTCTCTGTGTTTGAAATCATATCATTTTGTATGTCTCTTCCAGACCACGGGACTATAGAGTCCCGGATTTTTGGAGGGCGAACGTGGGGCCGAAGCCAACACGCTGAAGCCCTTTTAAGACAACTTTAATGAGATGGTGACACAAAACCGACGATTATCCCTGTATACACTATATAAATGTACCCAAGGACAATCCCCGGTTCTGTGCTAAACTATTGCTAAATATGGAATATACTACTTGGGCTATTGTGATGGGATGTTGATGGACTAAGATATGGGGAAACTATGGGAACTATGGCACCTGCCAAATCATATTATTATTATTATTTTAAACACAAGTTTGTAGATCCTACACAGGGAGATTTTGAGTCTATTAATACAAGAACAAAAACCCGAGACACCATTTTTATCGATATACAGATAGATACGTGATATTTGTATATCTTAAAAGAACATTTATTATGTTTATAAGAATAGAACTTACATAAAACAGAGAAAAGGAGACGATATTGTAACTATGAGGGATAAGATCAAATAAATTAATGAATTGGTTTCGAGAATTTCAATCGCGTGAGGCGCGACAGACTAAAGAATCTAATATAATTATAATATTCACTGTGTTTTCATGCGATGGCCAAGTCGATCTATTTGTTAAACATATGTAATAACTAGCCGTTTTCCCGCGGTTTCACTCGCATCCCGTGGGAATTACTGCCCGTACCCGGATAAAATATAGCCTATGTCACTCGTGGATAATGTAGCTTTAGAATGGTGAAAGAATTTTTTAAATCGGTCCAGTAGTTTTTGAGCCTATTCATTACAACCAAACAAACAAACAAACAAACAAACAAAGTTTTCCTCTTTATAATATTAGTATAGATAACTAAAGACAGAAGGTCCTTTAAGTAGAGACTAAATAGATTAACCGACTTGGACGAAAATATACGGTAGAGAGACTGAGCTGCGAGACTTGGGTTTTCTACAGGATGTTTTTAATGGCATATATTTTACATTAAGGCAATAATAATAATAACAACGTTTAAATTAAAAATGCAATTATAAAAATATGTAACTTACAACAGCCGAAGTGAAATGGTATGATATCGTCAGCTACAAGAAGACACAAGATAAAAGGAATTCATAAAATTATAATGATAACCTGAGGAAGTTTCTTAGGTTCAATTAGAGTGGTCAGTAATTTGACAAGGCACTTTATTTGTGATTTTTGGAGAAATGAAAGTCCTTGAAAATTGTTTCAACTTGTAAAGATTACGGCCTACGAATATCTACAGATGTTATTTGTTTCTTTGTTGGGTTATATAAAATCTGTGGTTCAAGTTTATCATATTAAATAGATAGATAGTTATATCTTCTCAGATAGATCTTTTTGATCTTGAAAAGAATTCAAGTAGGTGACATTGGTCATTGGACGGTCTTATCGCTGAGAGCGATCTCATCCAGACAACCTTAGGATGAGACTAGGTTGAGACTAAAAGAAAACACGTTGTTTCACTAACTGAATTGTATTTTTTTAGGAAAACTTTCATAGATGCTGAATGATATAGGTGGTCTTAAAGGAAATCTAGAAGGGGCTTAGGTACAGTTGGCATGATTAACTTTAAAGAGAAGCCGTCGCTTGAGAACTGACATACTCCAAACTATTGTAGGTGAAGCCGACGGCACTTTTCAATGAAAATGTGTCACGCCCTTTTGCTAAGCATGCAGTCATAAGTTTGAAACTTAGATGGGGCAAATAAGCATGAGTGGTTAAGTACCTACGAAATTTTAAACAAACCTGAGTTCTGGGTGATTTCCAATTGAAAAAAAGGGGTTATTTTACAGCTGTGCACGCTGTTTTACTCGCGTCCCAGGAAACCTATTTCCAGCACCCAGATAAGCTTTTAAAGCCGGACTAGACAAGTAGCCTTTTTTTATCGATAGGAAATCATCAGATGACCCCTCCCGCTGTGGATGACAGCGGGAGGGAGTGTCAGACTTTTGCTGACTAAAACGCACCGTGTTCGGACCTGTCGGGGCTGTGAGTTCGAAAGAACCCACAGCCCCGACAGGTGGCTCTAGTGGGCCCTGCTGAGGAGCGCGTGGAACAACGCGCGCCGCCGACTAGATAGCCTTCCTCGATATATGGATTATATTGGTTAAATGCGCTAATCTCAGGAACTACTAGACCGATTAGAAAAAATCCTTCAGTTTCTGTAAGCCTATTTCTCAAGTAAAGCTATAAGCAACGTTTTATTCGGGTGGCCGGAGAGGAGACATTATTACGCTAATCCTAATTTTAGGTATTTTTATAAATGCGTATGGTCTTTCTTTCTTTTAAAATCCTGTCAAAAGTTTTCCGAAGGCGTGATGTCAGTTCCGTTTTGATTTTGAAAAAAAATAAAATATGCGTTCCTACATAAAATGGTCCTTGAAGGCGAAAATACAGCTTTGCAATAAATTGATTAAGCAAAGCTGTAATTTTTGCTAGATTACAACAAAATAATTTGAGTAACAGCTTTTTTGTAAAATTTTTGAAGGTCCGAAATATATAATAGGAGCTTATAGGTGTAGAAAATATTGATTAGCAAGAATTTGAATTGACTATTAAAGGCATAAAGGTGGTTTTACAATGAAAAACTTTTTAAGGGAGGAAGAATTGGTAGACCTTTTTCAGGGGGCGTTTAACCAAAGCTTTTTTTTTCGACGAACCTAAATAGATTTTCCTTTGTTGCAAACATTGCCATTCTTACATAGTAATCAAACTGTCTATAAAAGAAATTATACCAATGTAAGGTCCTGCTATAAGAAACCTATACGAAAAAACAAGAAAAATACATAATTATCACTCTGTTTTTCTTCAATGACTTTCGAAAATTCGACCGTTACAATTGCTCAGTATTCAAAACCATAGAGCTCAAAATCGATACTACTTGCACAGTATACGAAAAAATGTTAGTTAAAAAAAATCTTAATTTGTAAAAATAAATATTAATAAATCAATTAAATTAATAATAAATACTTACCTCAAAACAGTCCAATCACAACAAAAACCAAACTCACACGACACTATCACCCAAAAATATATTTAACATATTAAAAATTTAATTAATAATGTATTTTTCACAGAGAAAGTTAACACCCTCGCGACTCAAAGTCGAGAGCTCGAATAACAAAAGCTACTCGCATTTCAAGCCCCTAGACAGAGATAGCGAATGTGTGACAGGGACGGAACGTGGGGCGGAGCATCGCTGGCTGTTCGAAGTTTGAATATTTATTTTTCTTTTTTAACGTTTGACCTCTAAAAAGGCGGGATTTTTACGACTGGGTCCGTGTGATTTGCAAATGGCGGCTGGAAGGTTTTAGGGCCTAGCAAGGTTTTGTCTGGGATTAAATGGTGCGTATCATTTTGTTATAACCTTATTTAGTACTTAAAAATTGTAAGTTGCAGAATCGATTCCCCAGTATCGAATTTTATTTTATTTATATTGGTAAAGTTTTTAACCGACTTCCCAAAAAGGAGGAGGTTCTCAATTCGACCGTATTTTTTTTTATGTATTTTAATCCATATCTCCGGCAGTTATAGACCGATTTGAGAAATTCTTTTTGTGTTTGAAAGAGTACGATGTCAGTGTGGTCCCATGGTAAGGAGACCAGGATCTGATGATGGGATCCTGGAGAAATTGAGAGAACTCTTCAAATTTCGTACGCTTTTTTACGTCGATGATACTATTACGGGACCGACTGTCACTGTGGGTGGGTATGGGTATTAAAGATATTATAGTTTTAGACCCGAAAAATGAAAAGCATAAAATAAAAAAAACTTTTTACAAAAAAACAAAACCGACTTCACAAAAAAACACTGAAAGGGATAAAACAAAACTTTTCACATGGCTCTAGAAGTCAGTGTCTGCAGGTCTGTTGACTGTGTTATTTTGCCACCGACTTCTAGAGCCATGTCAAAAGTTTTATTTTAACCCTTTCAATGTTTTTTTGTGAAGTCGGTTTTGTTTTTTTGTAAAAAGTTTTTTTTATTTTTTGGTTTGTGGACGAAAGACGAATGCAGGTTTCAGCACTTTCTCCTTTAGAGTTACTTAGATGTAATAGATCTGTATTTGTCTGTTGTTATGGTCCTTAACAGTTAAGAACTACATACTCACTCTCATTTTATAAGACTTTCAAAAGAAATGTCATCCATCGAGTAAATCCCTGAAAGCCATTATCATTCTTCAGTTTGCCTTATTTGCTTTGCTTTGTTCCACGCGTGAATTTTGCGTAGATTCGATTCATAGCGATATTGAGTTTTCCTATGAGGCAATTTTAGTGGAGTTGGATTATAGAATTCAGGCAGGGAAAGTACAGTCGACAGCACATGAAACTACCACAATCTCTCAAATTTCTGCAATCGATTTCACACAAAACCTTATCACAATGGAAGTAGGTCAATGTTTGACTGGAAAAAATTGAAAGATTCGTTTACGTTGACCTGCTGTCGTCTGTACCAACCTTTACGAAACTTCTAACTATCTTGAACATAAATATGCTTATACTCAAGATGTTGCAAATAATTCAAACATATATGTTTGTAATTTGTATAAAATTAATAAAAGATAAATGAGTATAGCATACGGTAGAGATAAACGTAACTGTTATATTAACTACAACTGTCAAGAACAATAGACTAGAAAAAGAAAATATCAACAATAAGAGATTTTAAAAATACTCAAAAATTGGTCCTTTGAACCGCACAGCTAGCTAGATGCTAGATAAGACATTTGCACCCAACTACCAAGGTAATAGAGCACAATTTTACCTAAACGAGAGCCAGCTGAAAAAACAGTACGAACAAGTAAGAAGTGCATTGTGCAGTGTTGCCATTTTCCCTGGTGTCGTGTGTCTTATGGCGGTTTTACCTGGAACCGAATCGTGGGAACACTACACCTAATGTACTGCGAAGCATCGGTGGTATGTTCACGACGTGTACCGCTTGGGAGGTTGGCAGGGAGATAAAGAATTTTCGTGAATGAAGTTAAAAGGCTCAAAGGTTGTCGTGGTAAAAATGATCAGTTTTCTTTTACTGAAGTTTATTTTCTAAATATTACACGTCTTACCGATATGCCAGTTAACATTCTTACAGGTCATGAGTGACTTCCAAAATATAGGCATTGTTTGTGGTTTTGATGTGTCTATGGAATTTCTTGCCGGTTCTTGTCCATAAGACTTAGACAGGGGTTACACGATCAGTCTGGCGTCAGTCCAGTCCATCAGTCTGGTCATAAATGATGGGAGAATGATCGTGTAACCGGGTGACTGACGGACTGATGGTCCAAAATGTACCGTGTTTTTTGTCCGTCAGTCTTACGTCAGTCTGTGACTGATGCCAGAATGACGCCAGACTGATCGTGTAACCCCTGTCTAACTTTTTGGAACCGTGCAACTAGTTTGACGTTTTGAAAGAGCTTATATAGATAGGCCTATTAATTTAATATTAGTTTATCTATTTATTGTTGATAAGTTTTATCCTACGCTGAAATCATGTCGAAAATTCAAGCAGAAGCAATAGTAAGAAGATTATAATTATTTAACAACTAGCTTCTGCCAGCGGTTTCCTCCGCTTTCCCGTGGGAACTACTGCGCGCACCCGTATAAAAAGTAGCCTATAGCCTTCCTCAATAAATGGGCTATCTAACACTGAAAGAATTTTTCAAATCGGACCAGTAGTTCCTGAGATTAGCGCGTTCAAACAAACAAACTCTTCAGTTTTATAATACTTATAAGTATAAATATAGATTAGTGACATATCATCACCCTCCGGCCCTTATCCCAATTTTATCTGAGGTCGGCGCAGCATGTTTTGTTACTCCATTTTAGCTGTCATCTCAAAAGTAACATTCTTTCCAGCCACATCGACTTTCACACAAGACATTCATCGTTTCTTTGGTCGTTGTCTCTATAGCCACTCTTACATACTTTTAGTTTACCATAATTAATGCTTAACTTTAATAACGGTGGAATTCAATAACCTATCTATCTATTGATTTACTTACTAGAGATAGAAATTTGACATTACTTGTAAAGGCTAATGTCAAAACTTCATCTTTAACGGGCAAATCAGCGGTTAAAAAGAATATTGGGAACGGCCATGTAAATGTACAGACAACAGCAGGTCAACGTATACGAATCTGTCAAATTTCAACAATCAAACGTTAACCTACCTCCATTGTGATAAGGTTGAAAATCGAGTGCAGAAATTTGACAGATTGTGGTAACTTGATGTGCTGTCGTCTGTACTACATACTTAATTGTATTAATATAAAATCAGAAACAGCAATGGAAGCATTTTTACAGTATTAAGGCTAATAAACAAGCGTTCATTCACACGGTGGTTTCCTGTATTTTTGCTAACTAATGCTAAAACCTTTGATAAACACGAAGCGAGTGGAATAAGCACTCGGTTTGAACTTGAATGTTGTGAAATATATTAAATGCTTCGTCAGGACAATTCCCACGATGTCTTTAAGTAATGTTTTATCATTTTTTAATAACAAATCTCACTGCACATTTATCTGCCACTTTTGTATCACACCTACATCTTATATCTGGGGGCACGGCAGTGCCCATGCCAAGTACTTTAACTTTAACTGAACTTTCAATAATTACTTACCTATTCGTCCACTTTCCAATGGAAAGTTTGCGAATAGGTAAGTAGTAGTGGTAGTAGTTTAGTTTACGTATTTTTTACTAATGTATATATATATATATAAAATAGTGATTGATCTAGAGGAGAGTCTTTATAACAAATTAAGACCAAGTTTTATCCGGACCAAAGGACCAATTTAACTTAACCTTTTATCAAATACTAGCTTCTGCCAGCGGTTTCACCCGCGTCCCGTGGAAACTACTCGGCGCATCTGGATAAAAAGTAGCCTATAGCCTTCCTCAATAAATGGGCTATCTAACACTGAAAGAATTTTTCAAATCGGACCAGTAGTTCCTGAGATTACCGCGTTCAAACAAACAAACTCTTCAGCTTTATAATATTAGTATAGATTAATTACAATATTTCGATAAGCAATGACCTGAATCTGTTAACATAACATTTCTCTAGTCTAAATGAATGAAAGTAGCTGATCTGACATTTAGTAATTGTTACAACTACTTACAACTAATTACGACTAAGCAATTAAGATGTACGGAAAATCCACAAACATCTACATACAAGCTGTTTGCTCGCGGTTTTACCCACGTTCCGTCGGAACTTCTGCCCGTAACCGGATAAAATCTAGCCTATGTTATACGGGGATAATCTAGCTACCCAAGATTGCGAGAATTTTTCAAATTGGTCTAGTAGTTTCGGAGGCTTTAGGGTACAAACAAAAAATGATTTCTTTTTATTATATTCTTCTTCTTATCGAGTGAGCTGCAGGTTTAATCAGCTAACAAGCCCTAGTGTCAGAGTTTTCTCAAATCTGCCTGACGGCCTCTGACGTGGATTAATATACGACTGCTACCGAGTAGCATTCGAGGATGCCAGCTTTACGTGCCCTCCCAGGCACGGGGGTGTAAACACCGCCAACTTCCAAACTCCAGGCTGCTTTGTGAAAGTTTCTAAAACCCACAAAGCGATTTCGGCCTGGCCCGGGAATCGAACCCGAGACCTGTGATCGGCTGTCGCGCTATGCGACCACTAGACCAACGAGGCAGTTATTATATTAGTACCTACAGATAAGTGTGACATATATTTTGACGTAGGTATATACCTACATAATTTTATTACGTAGGTACTCGAATTTCAATACGCATTAAGTTATTATTGTCACAAATACAGTTTAATTACCCGAATGCTTGGTTTATTGTTTCAAAATAAACATAATTATGTACCTAATTAGGTATTTGTTTCCTAGAAATAGGTAAGTTTTGATAAACTTTAGGTATTTTTTGTGATAAAAGACTGTTTGACCTGTGGTTGCAAAATTGTTGGTCCTTCGAGACACAAGGTTACTTATGACTATGACCAAGTTTTGTGAAAATTGTTTAACGGTTTAATTGTTACACATAGTGAAGTTTAAGTGTCACGTACGTCATATAGTGGAAATATGATGTAAACATGTAAATACAAAGATTATTAAACGTAACTTTATATTTCAATTCATATCTATATTTTATTAATAAAACCGGCCAAGTGCGAGTCGGACACGCACACGAAGGGTTCCGTTTCATTATTTATGAAAAATAAACGTACCTATTACCTAAAATTAGCCAAAACACAAACTTTTCTCGACAATAAAAAATAATGTTGTTTTTCATACAAATATATGAAATAACAAAGTTATAATTTGCGGTTACTGAAAAAGTGCTATATCTCAAAAACTACTGACTGTATCTTGTTCAAACCAATTTTGGTTGATAGTTTTTGTTAAGATCTATAACATATATTTTTTTGAGATTTTTCATTCGGGTAGTTTAGAAACTACAGGGGGGACACAAATTTTAGCACTTTGAAAGAGTATTACTTTGAAATCATTGACTTTGAGAAAAAATGGTTTTAGAAACCTCAATTTCATTTTTAAAGACCTATCTATAGATACCCCACAAGAATAGGTTTGATGAAAAAAGATAATTTTATTTTCAGTTCCATGTATGGAGAGCCCCCCTATATTATTATTATTTTTTTATTTTTGTATAAAAATCGTAAAGCGGTCAATATAATACATCTACCTACCGAGTTTGAACTATGTAGTCCCAATAGTTTCGGAATAAAGTGGCTGTGACATACGGACAGACAGATATGACGAATCTATAAGGGTTCCGTTTTTTGCCNGCGGTTACTGAAAAAGTGCTATATCTCAAAAACCACTGACTGTATCTTGTTCAAACCAATTTTGGTTGATAGTTTTTGTTAAGATCTATAAGATATATTTTTTTTAGATTTTTCATTCTGGTAGTTTAGAAATTACAGGGGGGGGGACACAAATTTTAGCACTTTGAAAGTGTATTACTTTGAAATGATTGACTTTGAGAAAAAATGGTTTTAGAAACCTCAATTTCATTTTTAAAGACCTATCTATAGATACCCCACAAGAATAGGTTTGATGAAAAAAGATAATTTTATTTTCAGTTCCATGTATGGAGAGCCCCCCTATATTATTATTATTTTTTTATTTTTGTATAAAAATCGTAAAGCGGTCAATATAATACATCTACCTACCGAGTTTGAACTATGTAGTCC
>NWSH02000571.1:3962763-3975057 GCA_002382865.2 Heliothis virescens
ACCCAAAGTTTTTTTTACAGAGTAAGTTGGGTTAAAAAGACATCAAATTACTTGATATTATAACCGCCAATTCAGAAGATCACGCCTCCATATTTTGAATGTAAACTTTTTAGGTAAAATGGAAAAAAACCATATAATTAACTTTCCCCGCTCTTAATTCGGGGGGCATGCCCACTTAATGCTTGATTGGTTAAAATTTTAGAGATTCAGGGGGGTTACACGTACCTTGCTTGTCGTCTGTACATACCACGATGTGTTAAATTATTTTGGAAGTCTTGTAAAGTGTGGGTTCGGGTAATATTTGTAAACTTATGTAAGTAATTTAGACTGTTCTTATGTCTTCACATTTTCGTTCTATTCATATTTGAAAAATAAATCCGAATGTTAAGTTGTTGCCTTATGAAAAATAATATAAAAAACCATCCAGGTGAATTATTGTTAGAACCCTCCCAGTCCAGACTACATCGATCATCCTCAATACCCGCAACCCACGAAGTCCCCACACTGCATGGACGACTGAAGCCGGGAAATCCAAATAATAAAATGGTTTTTTCATGTTTTACTAAGGTAACCATTCAATATGAGGCGTTGATTTAATTGAATCGTTATACAAAATAAGTTGCTCTTACACGCAACGCGCACAGTACTAATATTGTAGAATTCTATGTACACTACCTGCTGTCGTCTCATACCACGACACCCATGTGTAAATATTTTGTGAAGTCTGTGTAAAGATGTAGTCGGTAATAGTTTGCTAACTCATGTAAGTAATTTAGACTGTTCTTATGTACTCACATTTTCTTCTATTTCATCATTTGAAAAATAAATCGAAATGTAAGTTTCGTTGTTGTGTTATATAATATAAAGACCAAACATCAGGTTGGATGAAAGATAAGTAAGAACTACTCATTATCCCGTCGTTGAGGTAGCGACGAATGCTTCCGGCGATACCCGCCCTCCGACAACATCAATGGCGTAGGTACTGAGGAACACCAGGAGTTGGTTTTTAATTCAGTAAGAGTCTGCAGTCCCCTTCGCCTCTTCCCAAGGGCGAGCAGGGTCCTCCATGAGATTTCCAAACTCGATATAAAAAAAAGTTCGCGTCACGTAGTTAAAAGAACTACTATATGCGTTCCCAATTAACCCTATCATTTGTGATTTGCTTCTATGAATTGAATTTGAATAGCTCCATACAAATATGTCAGATTCCTATCTTTAGTGACCCAAATCGACGATAAAATAGGATAAGTTATTGATTCCGCTTTACCTTATTGATGCGGGGCGCCTTTTACATGCAATCAATCCCATTGCCACTCAAACTTTAAACAGGTTCCAGCTACTTGCAGGACATTCTGAGCATCTCCATTTGATTACCTTTAAGCTCCCAGGCGGTTCTTAACGATTTTAAAAACAACAAAAATTTCCAAAATGTCTAAATCAATACTCTAAATTCTTCTTCCGCTTTGTAACTCCATTGAGATGAGCCAATATCTTGCACACTTGTGGAACT
This sequence comes from Heliothis virescens, assembly GCA_002382865.2. Taxonomy (NCBI): domain Eukaryota; kingdom Metazoa; phylum Arthropoda; class Insecta; order Lepidoptera; family Noctuidae; genus Heliothis; species Heliothis virescens. The sequence goes on from NWSH02000571.1 coordinate 3,964,274, forward strand.
GTTGGAGTACAGTGAAAACACAAGGAGTTTAACCCAAAGGGGATCGTACGCGTGTTTGATATAGGCGCGTTGTAGTATAGAGGTGTAAAGTCTTGGCGGAGGTCATATGTTCCTCACATGTGTTTTGCCCAGTACTCACCCCCACACCGACATCCCGCGCCGGTCGGGGCCGGAGGAAAAATAAAAAAAAACCCCCCTTGTGAACGGCACGCGAGAGTGATCTCTATCATGGATATATATCGATGGCGGTGACTATAAACTATTGGTTATACTAGTAAAACCACATCTGTTAGTGAGAACGATGAAAAAGAACGAAATCTTACACGCATTGCAGGAATGAATTGCCGACTTTAAAACTAACTTTCTATCGGCGAAATTCCCACGGAGTACAATATCTGATGTTGAAGTCTATGAAAGAGAGTTACTGAAAGCTGAATGATTGGGTTTACGTTATCGAGAAGAGTTGAAAGAAGTTCAGACGCAAGTCGAAAACTGCAAGCACGTTTGGACAAAACTCAAGAAGACAATAATAGGTTAAAGATCAGTGGTCTGCGGTGATGAATAATGTCGGAAGTTAAGGAGTGCCCACAGGGACATGACAAGGAGAACTATTTGAAATAATAGCTTAAAATCCAGTGCTAGAGATTATGTTACACCTATTCTCAAGAAAGAACCAAATTAACTTCATCACCGAGTCCTACTAGTCTGAGGGTTCTATGTTTAATCCGCCGGTGAAATAAGACCAATTATAAAGCGATATATAGTCTGTGTTTCTTGCGCAACGTTTATATAAAAGAAGATTTTATGAGCAGACTGCTAGAGCTACGAACCTAAAGACTTCACCCCTGACACCAGTTACAATTGAGTAATTATATATGGGCAAAGCCGATAAACATCTTATAAATGAATAAAACATATAGACATAAAGAAACAATGTTAACTATCTCCCGAAAACCAGAAGAAAACCTCGCAGAAATGGATTTCAAATACGTATGGACGTCAAGCATACCAAATACATACGAAAAATAAGAGACCAGATATAACAACATAAGAATATACAGAATACAAAGAGAAGAGAGAATACTACAAAATGGTTTAAAAATATATATACATATATATATATATATATATACAACACATATACAATATATTTGTTAATTTAAGTTAAGTGAATTTCCAATATAATCAAATCTCTTCTCATATCTTGTAAAAAACGTTTTATTGCGCAATAAAACGTTTTTTACATAGTTATTTAATTTGTAAGAAGTTTCGGAGTTAAACAAGGACATCAGAAATTACTTTGTGGGATATTATAACCGCCAATCATAAGATCACGCCTCATATTGAATGTTAACTTATGTAAAACATAAAAAAACCATTTTATATTTGAATTTCCCGCTTCTAGTCGTCGCATTCACCTTAACCTACCACCATTGCGATAAGGCTGAAAATCTATTGCAGAAATTTGACAGATTGTGGTAACTTGATGTGCTGTTGTCTGTACAAGTCTGCTTAACCCCCAGCGTAACGACAAAGCGTCACTGCATGAAACCCGACACTGGTGATAAACACGTATACAGTGACACCGTAATTATTATATCTTTCGCGTGAAGTATTCTCGTAATATGAACCCAAGATGGCGGCGATATTCAAAATGGCTTCCTTCATTTTTTGGAACGCTGCATAGTATAACCGGTTGTAGTGCACGAAAAAGGTGCTTTGGGGTTTCTTTGAAACTGCTACTACTTTTTACCCGGGTGCGCGAAGGAGTTCCCACTGTATGCATGTTAAACTGCTGGCGGAAACTAGTAAGTACGTGCTATGTTTGGAATCTTTAGTTTCGAATCAGGTACAGACGACAGCAGGTCAACTATACGAATCTGACAATTTTTACCAATCAAATATTAATGTACCGCCATTGCGATAAGGTTGAAAATCTATTGCAGAAATTTGACAGATTGTGGTAACTCGATGTGCTGTCGTCTGTACATACGACAGCACATTGACCTACCTCAATCTGTCAGATTTCCAACCTTATCACAATTATTAACAATAGTGAAAAGTTAGTATTCAATTGGCAAAATATCGATAGCCTGTAGGTACATAGACTTTATGTAAACCAATAGGTATGAGATAGACATTCCTTGTAAAAATTGTCTTCCGTACACACAACCAAACTACTGAACCGACTTAAATAAAATTTCGTACACAGATAGTTTGGGACGTGAAAAAGAAACAGGCTACTTTTTAACCGGGCATCATCATTGTCGACCCGAACACCTCCCAAAAATAATAATCAGGAATATTATAAATAGCATGTACTCATCTCGTATTCTCACTAATACTGTGACAGTTACATTTCACGCGACGTCGCCTGCTAGCGGAGCGTGATGCCTGTAGGTACTATTGTTTCAGCTTATTAATAAACATTGCTAAATGTGATTGATACACCCGTGCATCGGAGAGCACGTTAATGTCGGTCCTGCGCCTAATCTCTCTCCGGTCGTGTCGGATTGCCGTCCCATCGGGTTATGAGAGTGAGGGAATAGGGAGTGCACCTGTGCCTGCCCAAATGTGCGTGCATATATGTCCTGCGCAGCTGGCTGATCTCCTTATATGAGAACATCCGCCATGGCCGACAATCGGCTAGGACGCCATTAATAAACATTGCTTAATAGAAAACTAAAGAGCTCGTGGCTAAGCGATAGCTGCGAAGATCGATAATTAATATGCAAGTAGATAGGTGACCATGACATGGCGGTTTTTCTATACTTACTTCCGAAGGCATGATAAATTGATGGGTCCCGGCTATAATTTAAACATCTTTGGCTGTCGTTATGCGAGTAAAAAGCCGGAAAGTCTGACAATCTGTATTATATTGTTACCATGGGATATTTATCGGGTTGAACGGGTAACTGGGCTATGCAGGTCAGAGAGGGAGTCGCTCCATGTACTGGGAATTGGAAAATACTGTTTGCCTTAGTCTGCAAAACGGCCCCTTTTCCCGGGCCTGGATGACTTAATAGAATTCAAAAGTTATTTATTAGTGTAAGTTAAGTATTCATCTATGCTAATACAAAGCTTCGTCACCATAATTTTTCTGGGAAAATGGCAGGAAGACGATGATGACGAAGCTAAAGAGTTTGTTCATGTACTTGGACGCCCTAATCTCAGAAACTACTGGACCGATTTGAAAATTTATTTCAGAGTTAGATAGCCCATTTATCGATTAAGACATGATATTATGAATTATTTTGCAATCGAGTAAAAAATTCCAAATAACAGACAGAATCATATCAGTTTTAATAATTACAAAATGCAGAATTCCGAAAGAAACCATAACATTTTTGGACTTTTTCAATGTGTCAGTTATGACACAAATATGACAAATTGGCGGCAAAAAGTCGACGAACATATTTCTGCGGATTCCGAAAATGCTTTTTTGAAGAACTATTTTAAAAACTTATGCATTCAAAGTATTTATTTTAGATTTTTTGTCACACGACACCTCATTATAGCTACTGAGTTGTTTTTTAAACCAATTGCTATGGAACGTTGGAATAGGGTGGATTTTTTACATTAGCAATTCCCGCGGTCACACCAAAATACTGATGCATTTTGATTTGTTAGTTGGATAATGGTTTATTCAACACCTCACCGGCCAGCTTGTCGTTCCCGAAATCGGTGAAGAATCTTCTTAGTTTGTTATATGTATTTTTTTCAACTAAATATCAGGCAACGATGATCCGCATTATCTATCTCCACAACATCCGTCTCCATCGGTTCGGCCACATCAGCGTGAACACGTTAAATACAAACGAACTCTCATTCGCATTTAGGTAAATTATTTAGTGTATTTAGTTGATATCTATTATTTATTATCTATTATTATTTATTTAACCCTGAAATAAGCGTCGTATCCACACAATTCTTTAAAAGAAAGTCCCTATCTATTTTTTGTGGCAATAAATCTGTCAATGGCGTGAAGTCGCGGGGCAATGCTAGTCGACACCGCACATTACACACGTTAGGTTAATTTGCTTCATTAAAGGTTAAAACTTTCATGTTTTTTGGAAGTTAAAAGTATCGATGTCGAGAAAAAAAGCAAAAAAATAACGTAGGTAACTGAAAATACAACACATTTTTTAAGGTTTGTTATAAAACTTTTCGTTAAAGGCAAGCTAAAGTAATAAGTAAAAAAATAAGTATATTTCGTATTCCTTTAATTAATTTATCTATCATTTTGTCACGAACAAAGTGACCTCATTGACAAGAACTGTAAGAGGTCATATGGTGCAGTGCCTGTCAGAGCCAATTCTTTAAATCTGTAAAAACTGAGATAAGATTAGCAAGCTGAAGCATCAGTTTAAGATATATGAGGTTAAACAGTTTTACAGATCTCGTCATATAACTTCTCCATGTTACTATTTCAAATATTTCCCATACATGTTGTTCTGTTGCGCCGTCACCAACTAAATCAAGTTAACTAAGTTATCTAACAAAGTTTTAGTGAACTTTACTAGTAATATTTTCGAAAAAAATGACCTCGGTCTTAGTCTTGATCATCATAGGATTATAAACAAAACCTTGAATTATAAAAAGGGGTAGACAAAATCATCCCAATTTGTCGACGGCGACACGCAATTACTTGCAGACAATTATTTGATATAGCAACATTGTTACCCGACCCCTGCAATGTAATCTGTGCTCGCTAATGAATTTAATTGACTCTCAGGGGACAGCGGTGTTGCCATAAATTATTATTAGTCCGTTTGAATTAGTTATTTGTCAAATTTTGTGGATGTTTTTGTTTATTGTAGCATGGAGAGGGTTGACAGGTTCATAGTCTGTTGTACAGACAACAGCACATCAAGTTACCACAATCTATCAAATTTCTGCAATAGATTTTCAACCTTTTCACAATAGTAGAAGGTTAATGTTTGATTGGTAAAATTTAACCGTGACCTTCTGTTGTCTGTACTATATGTATTAGACAGCTATTAATTAGCTCTATTGTCTGTATGTTACAACGGAGGATCTAACATGCAGCCACATGGATCGACCGATCATAAGGATCTAAGAGCGACAGCCCTTGAGAACATGAGGTGGTCCAGGTTACCAAGGTGACAAGGTTGAATATCAGAATTCAGATAGTCAGTCACTGTATCTTAAGCCTAATCTATACTATAATATTATAAAGAGGAAAAGTTTGTTTGGTTGTAATGAATAGGCTCAAAAACTACTGGACCGATTTTAAAAATTCTTTCACCATTCGAAAGCTACATTATCCACGAGTGACATAGGCTACATTTTATCCGGGTACGGGCAGTAATTCCCACGGGATGCGAGTGAAACCGTGGGAAAACGGCTAGTATAACCATGTTTTAATAATATGAATTAAACGGCGTATTATCTACTGTGCTATCATCCTAAACAAAATTGTAAGCAAATAATTTAAAAGAACTCTTATACAAACAACAAAACAAACATCTTATTAAAATACAAAAATACACCGTTTTCATGGCTAATTTGCGATTATGCGCATCCCTATCCCTAGGGTTGTTACAGCATATGTCTAAGCGCGCGTGTAATTATCGATAATCATCGAGGGATCAACCCTAGTTATTTGCGCTACCCTAAACTACAGGTGATGTGACAAATTGATGATTGTAAAAAGAATGCAGAATAAAACCATCTTATTTTTGTTTACTTATAGTGCAGGCAATGCACAAAACAAAGTAAAACCGGCAATGTGAGCGTTTAAAAACAGACGTCTACCTAGTCTTAAATAAGCAAACGTGATAATAAAATCTAACACAACTATTTTCATGTCTGGGTTGAGTACCAATATTGATCTACTCTTGAGAAGAGCGTAGAGCGCCATCTTCCTGTATGGTAATAAATATAAAGTTGCAGAAAGTGCGCACTTGGCTCGCTAGATGGCGTGGTTTACAGTTTTTATAAGTAGTGATGGGAAACTGCTTGTAAGTAATTATGTCGATAAGCACAATTATTAGGTTTGTTAACAACTAAGGAATTTTATTATTAAGTAATGAAAACACGATATTTTGTCGTCATTTATTCATAAAGACAATTCAATAAATGAACGCACTAAATTACAATAATTTTGAGATATGTCACTTAGAACTAATCAGTGGTGATTATTACGATTTTACTAAATATTATTATAATAATTTTTGGTGTTACATATTTCATTAGTCCTTGTATGAAAATTTCGGTTTTAGTTTGTATGAAGTATCATTCTTGAAGGTTTTAAACCTTGATAGAAGAGATAGAGGGGTCTGTAAACTCATAACATCACCACCTTTGCGTTATATTCATAATTATGTATATAATAAGCTACAATACTCGCTATTGATATAGATCAGTTACTGGAAGACAAATCGTATGGCTTTTAATATTTTAGTACAATATCATTTAATACAAATGCACCGATATGTACGTAATGCTACCAAACTATTGAGGAAAAAAATCTACAGGAGTACAATACAAAATATTAGGAAAATAGAATTATATTTTATTTATTTTTCTCATCTAGTAGAAAAAAGTTTTCAGAAACATCAGAATTCTTAAAATGAATTTAATTAATTATTATTAGATATTAAGAGCCCGACTAATGTTGGCTTTGTCCGACGTTCTCAACATTATTAATTTTATCTGTTTCTTGTTTCAATTGTTTTTGTGCGAAAATAAAAATCTACGTTGGTATTGGCAGAACGGATTGCTGTGCATAAAAACTTAGGAACCCACTTTTTTAAAGTTCATTCAATCTCTTTGAGCCCAAACACGATCCGAAGTCGAGCTCTATTTAAGAGTAAAATCTTGAAGATGAAACAGTGCTATCCAAATCGTAAAATTCGAAAAGTGGCTTACTTAGTCAAGAAATATATACAGTACAATAGAATGAGAAAAGCTATTGTAATGTAATAAATATATCGAAAAATTTAAATATACGAAAAACAAAGCAAGGAGCTTCTTGTCAAACCTAAGCTATGTACAGCTAAGCGATTACGAGGGACTATAGATCTAACTTACCCTAGCCCTAACTCCGTACAAATTATAACTTATGATTATGATACAACAATGATCACAAACGCATGTCCACATTAACTTAGATATTATTAATAAACGATATGTGTAGTAATTGATGAGTATTAGTATGATAAATAATATTAAGTCATTTCGACTTAGACATGAAGCGTAACACACAGCAAATCTTAACTAGCAAAACTTGGTACTAGTGTCACAGATTATAATACAATTAAAAAATATCATCATTATTACACTAAATTATGTCTTCCTATATAAACAACTTAAATACTAAAAGAGGTATAGTTTAAAAATATATTCCTATTCTATGCAAGCTGTAGAAAACAAAACCATATGGAAAAATATATACCGTTTGGAAGATTTTAGAGGTAGACAGACAAAAGATACATGGAGTTAAAAATATCTAAACGTGGAGTTTTTTGATCTCTTTATCTAAAAATTAAATGTAAAGATACACTAACCAGCATTCAGCAGTAAAATATACACAAAAGATACATTACCAGCTAAAAAGTAATATAATTTGTATCTATACATGTGTACTTAGTTTAATTTAATCACTTAAAACTATAACGACACTAGTGGGACCAAGTTTTGCGCACAAATACAACACCTATTCAGCCACAATGTCGTACCGACGGCATTCAATAAAAACGTACTTATTGCTTGTACACGTAATAACGATTGTAGTTTAACACTACACCGCAAACAATCACAAATTAATATATCCTCATTATAATTACAATGATATTTTTTAATTAAAAAGTATATTTTATTATCCTTTGATATGTATTTAATGAGTAATGATCGATTAACTATGATTACATGTTTAAATAATTCGAGTTTGTTAACTTAAGGTATTATTTGTGGGGGTATAGCCAGGGTGAGTTGTCAGGCCTTTTCCTTGTCTCCTATATAATATTGGTCCACTGTTGGACATAGACTTCGCCAACAGTTTGGCTACTTTTGGCTTACTGATTGACTGACCGAATCTAACACCGACTGTTTCTGTGTGTACTGATAATTTTCCTTTTCATAACTCGATCACCCCAAGGGTTTTCGCTACTTTGGCGTTTTGACTATTCCACTGTCAATCTAGGGTTCTTTACACCATAAAATAACGACTTAACTTGTGTCATCTTACCTTGATACAATTTTATTCATCTCATACAATCTCCCCAGATAGGCTATTTGTGCATCATATTGTAATCAAGTTTTTTGTGCAAGTTTAAGACACCATACATTACTAAAATCACTCGTATTGTTTGTGCAATATGTCTTATTTTAGAATAACTTAACTGGTTCAAATGTAATAAAGTTTTAGAGACACACTGTATCAAAATACCATTAAATCATTTGCATCTGAAAAATAGGATTAAAACTGCACTACACTAGCAGTACTTACTCCCGGCTATACCCACATCTAAATTAGTCTAAACTATTTCTAACAATATTTCAAATTATTATGTAAGCCAATTTTCTCTTTTAAACCAAGTTACAATTCATAAAACTATCCTATTTAGGTTATTTGGGGTTACATGGGGATTAAATACATTTTTACATCATATCAACCATCAACAACATTTTAAACAATCACTTAATATTTTCTGATTATTTGAGATTTCTTGAATATACATATAAATATAAAACAGTTATTTGATTAATAGTTTTTACTGTAACTATACTAATATCGACTTATCGAGCAATCTTATCGATAGCGCGCATCACTTTTACTCGATAAAGTGATTCAATTTGACATATTTCGCTCGTTTTTATAATAATTCTACGTATTGTGCATATTAATTTTGCAGCCAAAAAAAGTTTATCTTTCGCACATTTTTATTTGACACGTTTTTCATATATTTTTCATCACTCGTGGTAAAACATTATATTGTATTCAATTAATGTATATTGATTGATAGATAGAATTATTATAAAAATGTATCATACAGTAATTTACGTTACATACACTTGTGTACATATTTCAGTAGGACAACGCTAATCAATTTTGTTTTCTATTAAAAAAACTTAATTTGTGTTATTTTTATATAATCTGATAAAAGTTTATATTGTTCACGATGTAATTTTATTTTAACTGACATGTTTTTGGCATGGTATTTTTATCCAAGTTCAACAAATATGTACAGAAGTGTAAACAATGCATAATATCATTAATAAATCTCACTTGATTCTTAGTTCTTACACATAACAACAGTTTGGTCTACCGCACTAAGAAATTTTACCACTTGGCATACAAGACAATCTTTATAGATCTCACTATATCAACCATCTACTTCAAAACTCTTTTTATAAATATTTTTAGAAAAAAATACACTTACGCAAAGAAATCGAAGAGGAAGATCAGTCAAAATATAAAGATTAGAAAAAAGTATATTTCGATTTGAAAACAATAAAAAAAGATAAACTCAAGAACAGGCAGAAAAATAGTTTTTTATTAGACATACACTTTCATTTAAGTGTAAAGAAGTTTACCTTAAAAAGAAAAAAATATTTTAATTAGACCAATTTATTTATTTTTTCTGCGAATTTAGATGTCTATCTAGAGTCAATTTATCTAAAATTTGATTGAAATTTAGTAAGTATTCTTTTATTTATTATCTTCAAATCACGTACATTACTTCAAATGTCATATAGTAATAGAAAATCTTTTTTTAACTTAAATATAATCGATATGGCAACAACACTAGTTCAAACAAAATCGTCTGTTGAGTACAAAAACCTGGTATCTCGCAATAAAAATTCTATTTTCAAAAATACTTTTAAACAAGATTAAAAAGTAAAGTGACAGCTGTCGGGTGCCTACTCCATGGTGTCATACTGTACCTTCTTGACCTTGAGGTAGCGCCAGGCGGCGTAGGCGAGCAGCGTGGCGGCGGTGGCGAGCGCGAGCGCGGCGCCCACGGCCACCGGCGCCGCCTCGGCGCGCGCGCGCCCCGCCCGCGAGCACGCCCACGCCGGACCGAACTCGCCGCCGCGCTTGTACATGAACGCCTGCAGCCGCATCTCGCGGAGGTACAGCTTTGCTCGGTGGGTGGTGGCGGGGCTGCAAAAGTTCAAGTTTTATTAAACAACATAAAAATCGCAAAAATTTTGTAAAAAATTGATTAAAATAATTAAATTCTTTATTATTTTTGACTAAAACTTTTTGGAAAAGCAAAAACTAGCTTTATATCAGATCTCTCCTGTAGAATTATTGCGATGTAAAGTCAAGTCCAAGAGCGAAATTGGCAAATTAACTAAAAAATGATGAACACATTTTTAGGTCTTATTGATCCTTTGAAGGATAGCTTGACGTACTAGCTATTGGCATCATCATTTGTTCTTTCTGTATCATAAACTCACTTAGCGTCTTCCTCCGCCAGCTCAATGACGGTTTCCTCAGGACATGAGTAGGACTTCCCGACGGGCGTGGGGAACAGCAGTTCCCTTGAATCCGTGCTGAGGGTCACCTTGCGTCCCTGGTTGGCTGCGTGCTCCAGGATGCGAGCGCTCGAGTTGTATGTCAGGCGGAGACTATCTGCGTACCAGCGTTCACCTCCAGGAGTCTGGAAGGTGAAAATTAAGTGTATGTTTTATTGATCCCATTGAGAAAGATCTATTGACAAGGCACAGCTGCAAACTTTATAAGTTTAGAATTCTTGAATAGGTGCTTATTCTATTTACTGTTGCTTTAGAACTCAACCGTATAAATGAAG
>NWSH02000571.1:3975074-4008464 GCA_002382865.2 Heliothis virescens
GCATTCAATAAAAACGTACTTATTGCTTGTACACGTAATAACGATTGTAGTTTAACACTACACCGCAAACAATCACAAATTAATATATCCTCATTATAATTACAATGATATTTTTTAATTAAAAAGTATATTTTATTATCCTTTGATATGTATTTAATGAGTAATGATCGATTAACTATGATTACATGTTTAAATAATTCGAGTTTGTTAACTTAAGGTATTATTTGTGGGGGTATAGCCAGGGTGAGTTGTCAGGCCTTTTCCTTGTCTCCTATATAATATTGGTCCACTGTTGGACATAGACTTCGCCAACAGTTTGGCTACTTTTGGCTTACTGATTGACTGACCGAATCTAACACCGACTGTTTCTGTGTGTACTGATAATTTTCCTTTTCATAACTCGATCACCCCAAGGGTTTTCGCTACTTTGGCGTTTTGACTATTCCACTGTCAATCTAGGGTTCTTTACACCATAAAATAACGACTTAACTTGTGTCATCTTACCTTGATACAATTTTATTCATCTCATACAATCTCCCCAGATAGGCTATTTGTGCATCATATTGTAATCAAGTTTTTTGTGCAAGTTTAAGACACCATACATTACTAAAATCACTCGTATTGTTTGTGCAATATGTCTTATTTTAGAATAACTTAACTGGTTCAAATGTAATAAAGTTTTAGAGACACACTGTATCAAAATACCATTAAATCATTTGCATCTGAAAAATAGGATTAAAACTGCACTACACTAGCAGTACTTACTCCCGGCTATACCCACATCTAAATTAGTCTAAACTATTTCTAACAATATTTCAAATTATTATGTAAGCCAATTTTCTCTTTTAAACCAAGTTACAATTCATAAAACTATCCTATTTAGGTTATTTGGGGTTACATGGGGATTAAATACATTTTTACATCATATCAACCATCAACAACATTTTAAACAATCACTTAATATTTTCTGATTATTTGAGATTTCTTGAATATACATATAAATATAAAACAGTTATTTGATTAATAGTTTTTACTGTAACTATACTAATATCGACTTATCGAGCAATCTTATCGATAGCGCGCATCACTTTTACTCGATAAAGTGATTCAATTTGACATATTTCGCTCGTTTTTATAATAATTCTACGTATTGTGCATATTAATTTTGCAGCCAAAAAAAGTTTATCTTTCGCACATTTTTATTTGACACGTTTTTCATATATTTTTCATCACTCGTGGTAAAACATTATATTGTATTCAATTAATGTATATTGATTGATAGATAGAATTATTATAAAAATGTATCATACAGTAATTTACGTTACATACACTTGTGTACATATTTCAGTAGGACAACGCTAATCAATTTTGTTTTCTATTAAAAAAACTTAATTTGTGTTATTTTTATATAATCTGATAAAAGTTTATATTGTTCACGATGTAATTTTATTTTAACTGACATGTTTTTGGCATGGTATTTTTATCCAAGTTCAACAAATATGTACAGAAGTGTAAACAATGCATAATATCATTAATAAATCTCACTTGATTCTTAGTTCTTACACATAACAACAGTTTGGTCTACCGCACTAAGAAATTTTACCACTTGGCATACAAGACAATCTTTATAGATCTCACTATATCAACCATCTACTTCAAAACTCTTTTTATAAATATTTTTAGAAAAAAATACACTTACGCAAAGAAATCGAAGAGGAAGATCAGTCAAAATATAAAGATTAGAAAAAAGTATATTTCGATTTGAAAACAATAAAAAAAGATAAACTCAAGAACAGGCAGAAAAATAGTTTTTTATTAGACATACACTTTCATTTAAGTGTAAAGAAGTTTACCTTAAAAAGAAAAAAATATTTTAATTAGACCAATTTATTTATTTTTTCTGCGAATTTAGATGTCTATCTAGAGTCAATTTATCTAAAATTTGATTGAAATTTAGTAAGTATTCTTTTATTTATTATCTTCAAATCACGTACATTACTTCAAATGTCATATAGTAATAGAAAATCTTTTTTTAACTTAAATATAATCGATATGGCAACAACACTAGTTCAAACAAAATCGTCTGTTGAGTACAAAAACCTGGTATCTCGCAATAAAAATTCTATTTTCAAAAATACTTTTAAACAAGATTAAAAAGTAAAGTGACAGCTGTCGGGTGCCTACTCCATGGTGTCATACTGTACCTTCTTGACCTTGAGGTAGCGCCAGGCGGCGTAGGCGAGCAGCGTGGCGGCGGTGGCGAGCGCGAGCGCGGCGCCCACGGCCACCGGCGCCGCCTCGGCGCGCGCGCGCCCCGCCCGCGAGCACGCCCACGCCGGACCGAACTCGCCGCCGCGCTTGTACATGAACGCCTGCAGCCGCATCTCGCGGAGGTACAGCTTTGCTCGGTGGGTGGTGGCGGGGCTGCAAAAGTTCAAGTTTTATTAAACAACATAAAAATCGCAAAAATTTTGTAAAAAATTGATTAAAATAATTAAATTCTTTATTATTTTTGACTAAAACTTTTTGGAAAAGCAAAAACTAGCTTTATATCAGATCTCTCCTGTAGAATTATTGCGATGTAAAGTCAAGTCCAAGAGCGAAATTGGCAAATTAACTAAAAAATGATGAACACATTTTTAGGTCTTATTGATCCTTTGAAGGATAGCTTGACGTACTAGCTATTGGCATCATCATTTGTTCTTTCTGTATCATAAACTCACTTAGCGTCTTCCTCCGCCAGCTCAATGACGGTTTCCTCAGGACATGAGTAGGACTTCCCGACGGGCGTGGGGAACAGCAGTTCCCTTGAATCCGTGCTGAGGGTCACCTTGCGTCCCTGGTTGGCTGCGTGCTCCAGGATGCGAGCGCTCGAGTTGTATGTCAGGCGGAGACTATCTGCGTACCAGCGTTCACCTCCAGGAGTCTGGAAGGTGAAAATTAAGTGTATGTTTTATTGATCCCATTGAGAAAGATCTATTGACAAGGCACAGCTGCAAACTTTATAAGTTTAGAATTCTTGAATAGGTGCTTATTCTATTTACTGTTGCTTTAGAACTCAACCGTATAAATGAAGCACTTTTCTGGACGATACCTATTTAATAGGAAAAGAAGATCAAAACTGCTGTCTTAGCCAATGCAAGTGTAAGAAATAAACTTATGTTAAGGAGAATAAAAATGTACCACTTACTTTCGAAAACGAAAACTCCAAAGCGAAATCCTTGAAGGTCAGCACCAGTGTTTCAGCATCGCTCTCTTTACACGTTCCGGCTACGTTGGCGTTATTCGGGACAAATGTGTTTGCATCCTGAAAATTATAGAACAAAATTACATTTAGTAAAGAGCTATAAACTTAAAAGACACACAGAGTCACAAAAAAACTGTGATTCGTAAAACATGTGACACCAATCATAATAGTGAGATGGGAGGTGCAGCCAGTGACGGCACATCTAAAAGGTAAATTATTTATATTGTCGTAAAATGCATACATTAAAGTTTATACCTCAGACGCCAATGAATTTGGTTGGAGGTATAAACAAGGTATTCCCATTTCCCACACATTACCTTTAATTTATAAATTGACCGACTAAAACCGATAATGAATCAATAGGTACTTTACCGCGATTCCATTAAAAACAGCCTCGATATTTGCAACGGCTCATTTTAATTAATTAAAAGCTCCATTGAACTTTAAGCCATAGGTTAATTACTTAAACCACCTAGATAACAATGTAGGCGTTAATGATTTATACAAAGTACCGCCGTTTCACCCATGCCCCGGGGGAACAAGGCAACCGGGTAAAAAGTCTAGGTATGAAGAAAATGCCCTTGTGTACGAAATATCACAAAAATTGTTTCAGTTAGTAAGTTAAGTAGTTCAGTAGTTCTAGTGTTTAGAGCCTTACAGACACAGTTACGTTCGCATTCATAATATTAGTAAGGATTATTGTGCGTAATAAAAGTAGCCGTTGTGATTCAGATCAATCGGTGATCATCTTTCTATGTCATAATAAGTCCCTACGAGTTTCAAAAGGCGTTTTAATGTAATGTGTAATGGCTGTTATTCGCATATCTTTGGCAGTTGCCACGGGCAGTTGGAATCTATAAAGTCTGACAACCATACTCAGGTACTTATCGTGTTGCCCTTAGGCAAATCCAGCTTTAGGTAGATGGATTCAGGATTATAGATTGCCACTGGCTCCATGTAAACTGCTGGTACCATACATCTGGTTAAACTGGAAGCCTAGCCGAAAAAACTATATTTGGGTCATTCTTCTTTTTAACCTACAAAAGTTTGTCTTCCTCTCGAAAAAATTGATTATTTTGATCAGAAATATTTTGTGTTTTTATCAGTTTCCTAACGTTTTTCACCTCCGTAAACTATACATAAAAGGTTAGAAACCTTTAATAATAATTAATATCCTGAATAACACAGAATATTTTAACTTTGATATTCGTGTAAGAAAAAAAATACCACTCCGTCACATTTTTATATTAACTATTTTTTTAATATTTTTAACAGCTAAGGGTTTCTGTTTTTTTGAGCTAGAGTTTGTAAATATTTCTTACTTAGTTAAGCATATGAATAATAAAAATATGAAGATCTGACCTGATATAGTACAAAAAACTTGTTTGTGACGGAGGTGTTCAAGAGACACGTTTAATTCTGATAAAATTTTGAAATTATGAAAAATGAGTAAAACTTTAATGAGCAGGTTGCTTTTGGAATCCATGATGATTAAATGATAGTTTGAAATACACAATTTCATTTGAGAAAAATATATATGTATATTTTTAAATCATTTTTTAATATCAAAAAGTGCTTTGTTCAAATTGTAGGTTAAAAAGAAGAATGACCCATTTACGAAAAAAATACTCACGGCTCTCTCATTTAACTTAGTGACGTAGGATATGTCTAGCAATGCATCGACCATCAGTAGAATACAGGTCTCGCCGTCCCTGCCCAGCAGCCGATATGTGGCGGTGTTCAAGCTTCGTTCTGTTACCGCTTCCTAGAAGTTAACAACCGTTGACGTTAGTAAAAAACTTTAAAACGAAACTAAATATGAGTTCGTCTGTACGTATTTTATGATTCTGTTAAAACTG
Source organism: Heliothis virescens (assembly GCA_002382865.2). Lineage (NCBI taxonomy): Eukaryota > Metazoa > Arthropoda > Insecta > Lepidoptera > Noctuidae > Heliothis > Heliothis virescens. Next base: position 3,980,181 of record NWSH02000571.1, read on the forward strand.
CAGACAAAATTTAAACGAGATATTTTGTAGAATTCAAAACGGTCGATGTCACAATTTTTTTAATTATTTGTTATCGCTGTTAAGCCTATTAGACAGACACAGTTTGCTTTTAGTTAGAATTATTAACAAGACATGTTAGTCATATAGTTATATTTATACAAGTAGGTAGTGTACTCGCAAAAATGGTGTCTTTGACCTCTAACAAATCATCCCAGTTCCCAGTAGTCCACAAGTCATCGTTAATAATAATAGGATGATACAGGACTGGACATCGTTGAGGATAATTTTACAAGCATTATGTCTCAATAACTTTCCATATAATATTAAAAGAACATTGAAAAACGCTCAGTGAAAGCATTATTTGGGCTACCAATGCAAAAAATATTTGGTGAGTGACCTTCAAAAAGATTGATGTTTGAAAAATTCCAGCTCACAGAATTTCATTTCTTTTATTATTTAAATCTGTCAGCCAATGTCAGTTAGACGGTTGGCCCATACAAGATACTGGTAGGTAATACCTAGACAAACGGCATTTGTTTTTATTACAGTTTCAATGAAAACCGATCAAATGTAAGACAGGGGTTACACGATCAGTCTGGCGTCATTCTGGCATCAGTCACAGACTGACGAAAGACTGACGGGCAAAAAACACGGTACATTTTGGACCATCAGTCCGTCAGTCACCGGTTACACGATCATTCTCCCATCATTCATGACCAGACTGATGGACAGGACTGACGCCAGACTGATCGTGTAACCCCTGTCTAAGAGGTAGTTAGAATTTTATTAAATTGTTATAGAGAATGCTACTAAAAGGAGCGCTTCATTAGGATCGTTTCGAAACAGTGGCGCTTCGAGGAATACCTCAAATGTAATGGCTAGCCAAATAAGGAGTGGAAGAGTCCTTACCGTAGATCCTCCAGGAGCGACGGTCGTCTTGCTATACTTGGTGACCCTTGGCCTTCTCGTTGAAGCCTGACTGTCGAGCTGTAGGCTGTGGACTGAGCACACCACCAGTACTGCCAAAACACACCGCATAGATGAGAACACAATACACTTTGTTATTCACAACACTATATATTAGACGTATCCAGAAATATCTTGTTACTAAATCGGTGTAACGAAACAAATTTAGGTTTGTGGGCACTTTAACTGGAGAACCCTAACTGTATTTTTTTTATAAATTACATTTTAAGTCGAAAAGTAATAAAAAAAAATTAACACATCTCGCATTAAATATTCCCCAGCAATACTGAATTAAAACAATCTCCCGAATTTTTTTATTGTATAATTAAACACAAAATTATATCACAAGTTAACTAAAGTTAATTAACCACATCAATGTTCTAATTTCTATTATCTTCATTCTAAACGATGATCGTTAGTAAAAAAACACTATTTTTTAAAACTACAGGCTTTAAGTCCGATAGTACTTTTTCACTATTATTTTTATCATTTTTTTAGGAGAATATATCGTGTTAGAAGAGTCTGACTACAAGGAAAGATTGTCGAGTGCATATAATAACGTGATTTGTTTAGTGATGTACTTACACTATCGATAACTTACATAAATATCGACATTCTAAATTATCAAAACCGAAGCCATTGTATTGCACATTTTTTTACATATCACAATAGATTACATAAACATTTTTTACAATAAGAAAATATTTTTTTCCTTCAACTAGCTTAGAAAAATAGGTCTTTACGCATCAAGACACAACACAGTCTTGAGACAAATAAAGGCTCTTTTATTACGTCAGCAACAGTGAACGCACACCATCTGTCTTATACATACGTCTGACCTAGATTTGCGATTCAACAAGAAGCCCGACGTATGATTAATATTTTCCGTAAAAGCCCTCATATTCACGAGAATTCAAGTAATGATAAATGATACCAGTCTGGTTTTAGTACAAAACATCTTTGTGTACGAGCGAATTCATTAAACGGTCGAAAGTGCTTCGTCATCGCTTCAGAAATAGCAATTTTGAGGTTATTTTTGTACTTTTAAGTTATGTGTTGTTTCTGAAAATATATGGCAGAGTTGTTATATTTGGATGGTATTATATTGCGTATCATTAAGACGGATATTTGTAGAATAAATATGATTTCATTTTTTTTTATGTACAGACGACAGCAGGTCAACGTATACGAATCTGTCAAATTTTACCAATCAAACAATAACCTACCGCCATTGCGATAAGGTTGAAAATCTATTGCAGAAATTTGACAGATTGTGGTAACTTGATGTGCTGTCGTCTGTACATTCCAATGTCATAGTTTCAGATTTTCTGAAATAATAAAAAACAGAAATAACGCCAAAATAATTTATTCGCAAAAAAAAACTTATCGATACTTTTGCTGTCCCCCATCACTACGCTAGTTAGTTCATTGTGGAAAAGTTTATATGTAGAACGAACAACAAGATTCACGACTGTACAAACGCTGTGGGCCATTTAGCAATTCAGTTTACGAGTTTTGTATATGAACGAACATGTATGAAGTTTAGCTAATATCAACCTTATTACAAAATATGATTTTCAATTTGGAGAATTGCCTGACGGTAGAGAAGAAAGGTTTATATGTTTATCGATAGTGATGAGTTAATTCTTTCGTATAGGTTGATTGAACCTGTTTCAAAAAAATGTTAAGTCATATAGCTTAAACATGAAGAAAAATAAAATCCGAAGCTTTGTTCTTTAAATATTAAAAATATGTCGATACTGAATAACGCATGAAACATAAAATGCTGATATATTAAAGAAACTTTTTAAAATACGGAAAAGTTATACATTTTTAAGTAACGAGCATCAGTAATACACCTCTACGAAATATTATTACGTAAAAGTCTATATAGCTACATACATAATGTAAAAATGCAGTCCTGTAAAAAACATTTTCACTGAAACTTTATCAGAATACAATGTTCTGAAAAAGATTTCCAAGGTTGAATTGTCTGTTTGTACGTTAGGTATTCTTTCGCTAACAATTAAAAACAAATAAATGGATTATAAACAATAAATTGTGTGATATGTAATAAAGTAAATTGACAGAATTCTGAAAAAAAATGGGTAATTATTTATCCGAGTGAATAGAGCTCTTCAAAGCAGTGAGATCGCGGCAAATAAATAACTAGAATAAAACAGAAATTCTAGAAAGTTCTGTAAGCTGATAAGAGCACTCACAGACGCTACATCATAATCGGGATTACAGTTCAGACGGCTTCAAGACTTCTACTATTCTTAGATACACTTTTACTGAAATATAACATCATAAAAATGTATGATGCCTTTTGTAGTTATTCTTACTTATTATTTGAGCTTTATAACTGAAACTACTACACCAATTTAAATGTCTGATACAGTCGACAGCAAGTCAGTGTACCCAAAATCTGTCAAATTTTACCAATCGAATATTAACCTTCCACTATTGTGATAAGGTTGAAAATCGATCGCAGAAATTTGACAGCTTTATATACACTGACTTGCTGTCGACTGTACAGAGATAGATGAGCTTGAAAAAGGACTTTAGTTGTTATCTGGGTGCGGGAAATTGCTTCCTACCAACCCTTACCTTACCTGTCGAATTGCTTCTCTATTTGAGAAGAGGCCCAGCAGTTGGACAACAAAGCCTGATGTTGAATAGGAAACTCTATTAAAAACGTGAACAACAGCTTTCCAATCAGAACAAACGGTGCACAACCGCACGACGGACCACCAAATAGTTTTTATTGTTGAGGCTAAACCAATTCCACAACAGTCGTAGTTAATAGGAAAGTTAACATAGAGACTGGCTGTGATTTGCGGGTTCGGCCACCCGTACTTTCAGATTGCAGCCAATCAGTTAATCCCTCCTGTATTTTTTAGGGTTCCGTACCCAAAGGAAGACTTCGCTGTGTGTCTGTTCCCCATCAACCAGGACAGTTAGACAGTTATTCACAGATATATTATTACAGACTAGCTTCTGCCAGCGATTTCACCCGCGTCCCGTGGGAACTACTCGGCGCAACCGGATAAAAAGTAACCTATAGCCTTCCTCGATAAATGGGCTATTTGATATCGAAAGAATTTTTCAAATCGGACCAGTAATTCCTGAGATTAGCGCGTTCAAACAAACAAACAAACTCGTATAATTACAGATATATTATATATTAACAAATAATGAAAACTGTCGTGGACTGACCACAAAAAGCTAACGATAGAGATAGATGGATGAATAAAAGAAATAATTTAAGGGGTCTCCCGTAAAACGATTGTGATTTTAATAGAAGTAAATGATGATGTCAAAATTCAAATGGCCATTGTTCAAACAAACACTTCAATTCTACAAATACATATATTGGTTTTGTCTATCTGAAAAGTCGATGTCACGTCGACTTCTCGGTTCAGTGGCGAATTTCATTAGTATTGCAGAAAAATCTGGACCCGAGTTTGTGTACAGATGTGAACAAGTACGTGATCTGTTTGACAAACGAGGTTTATACGTGCCAACCTTTAATTTTTAAGTTTTTGTGGCATCTTCGAACAGAAATAGACTGAAAGCTTTCTTTAGTAAAGTATTTTAGGAAAGCACGTATAAAGAACTATTTTCTTCATTTTGAGAAGGAAACTGAGCTTATATTGAGCTTCATAATGACCCTTACATTAAATCACACGAAAGCGCGTGAGCTACACAAGTGTGTGTAAATGAACAGACGAGACCCACCAAGTTACCACAATCTGCCAAATTTCTGCAATAGAATTTCAACCTTATCACAATAATAGTAGGTTAATGTTTGATTGGTAAAATTTGACAAATTCGTTTACGTTGACCTGCTGTCGTCTCAAAATCAAAAAGCATTTATTCAAAGTAGACTGAAAACAGCACTTTTCGAACGTCAAAATTACATCAGGCAGCCCAAAAAACGCCCGCCCCTCACCACTTCCTATGTGTTTTTGCTGGGAAGAAGTGGCGCAACAAACTCCCCAGCAACACATGTCTGTCTTTTAGATTTTAAGAATCTTAATACAACACTGAATAGTTATTATAATATGTAACTAACAAACATGTTATTAAACACTGTCAATTATGCTATTATACAAAGAGAATTGCCTTTAACGACATATTGGCTAGCACAAACCACTATATACCTATATGTATGAACTGTACATTTTAGGCTGTAACGACGACGACAGTAGTCCTGCCTCCAAAGCCATTTTAACTCACCTCATCGTCACAATATTATAATTATAGGTACTCAACTGAGGTAGCCTTTACCATAGACTATAGACCTAAAAAAAGTTTGTTTTTTTCGTCCGTGGCCTTTACACCCATTTCCAATACAAAAGTACTACTAAAAGGCAAGTTTGTTTTGTCTAATACAATTAGGATCGCTCACGCGCGATCGTAGCGTTCACCAGCTGAATTCGTAAACAAAATCAAGTACAAGTTTCTTGATAGAATTCCGTATTTCATGTATTTTAAAAATACATCATTTGTGAAATTTCAGCTTTCTAGCTATCACGGTTAATGAGATACAGCGTGGAGACAGACAACGAAGTCCTAATAATAGGGTCCCGGTTTACCCTTTGGGTACGGAACCCTTAAAATGGAATTCAGAAAACTGGATTGTTAAAGGTAATGGAAATTGAACACAAATGTTGCAAATTCAGCAAAGACCCATTCTTATTTATTTTTATACAGTATTGTTCCTCTAAGTTGGTGCCATGTCTGTGGGGCCTCTTAGGGCCGAAGCTTGCCAGGGCTGCGGGATTGTTCGAAAGAGTTACACAAAAGGGGGTTTTACCTAAGCCAATCTTATATTCTACTAGCTTCTGCCAGCGGTTTCACCCGGTTTCCCGTGGGAACTACTGCGCGCACCCGGATAAAAAGTAGCCCATAACCTTCCTCGATATCTAACACTGAAAGAATTTTTCAAATCGGACAAGTAGTTCCTGAGATTAGCGCGTTCAAATAAAAATCATCTTCAGCTTTGTAATATTAGTATAGATTTTACAGTTTTTAAATTTCATTTATAGGAGCGATTTTTATTCACACGTTACATAACTTTTATTATATTATAGGTTCCTATGAATAAGTAATATCTCCATTACAACAGAGGAAAGGGTGGTTGTAACAACTAACAACACTCCAAAAAATATAACATTTAATAAAATATGTAAATCCGATTAAAGGAAAATCCAAAGGAAAATTATCTCGGTATCCATAATTCACGCTGCCGTTATATTGACGACTTGCTTCTGCCGACGGGTTCACTTGCTTCCCGATGAAACTACTTCCGGTACCCGGATAAAATTTAACCTAGTTATCCTAATATAAGCTATTACCACAGATTAGCTATTATTGCCGAGTTCATTAAAATCTGTCTTGTATTTTTTTTCGTAAAAGACTAAAAAACATGTATATGTTGTGGTCCAAATGATAAATTGTGCCTTATACATAATGTCCGGTCATTATGAAAAATGCCCAATCTGAGGGAGCAATTTAATAATGTTCATTCAAATAATCAAATTGACCGGGCATTCTACATATTGTACATCGCCCTTTGGGCAGAGTAATACAAACAAATTTAATTAGTAATTTTTCATTTTTATTGTTACTTAAAATAAACTAAATGCATAACAATTTAAGTAATCAGTCAGATTTTGTAAAGCTTGGAACGTCATTGAGGTAAATTCAGTTTTTTGCAGCAGGCATGATTTCTGCCACGGCTCCGGCGCTNATCATTCAAATAATCTAATTGACCGGGCATTCTACATATTGTACATCGCCCTTTGGGCAGAGTAATACAAACAAATTTAATTAGTAATTTTTCATTTTTATTGTTACTTAAAATAAACTAAATGCATAACAATTTAAGTAATCAGTCAGATTTTGTAAAGCTTGGAACGTCATTGAGGTAAATTCAGTTTTTTGCAGCAGGCATGATTTCTGCCACGGCTCCGGCGCTGCGGGGCTCCGGCGGCCCCACGCGAGTTTATCGTCGCAGATAGGTTTAACGCTCACCACTGCAGCTTCGGCTTGCTGGCCGGCGCTGCCGGCCAGCCTCAGCCGCGGTGGCGAGTGTTACAACCACCTGCTCCTCAACTCGCGGCCCGCCTCGCCCCTCCGCGCCTACGCGATTTTGAATTACACTCTAGGGGTAGGGNAAATGTTTAACAATTTAAGTAATCAGTCAGATTTTGTAAAGCTTGGAACGTCATTGTTGAAGTTTCAGTTTTTTGCAGCAAGCATGATTTCTGTCACGGCTCCGGCGCTGCGGGGCTCCGGCGGTCCCACGCGAGTTTATCGTCGCAGATAGGTTTAACGCTCACCACTGCAGCTTCGGCTTGCTGGCCGGCGCTGCCGGCCAGCCTCAGCCGCGGTGGCGAGTGTTACAACCACCTGCTCCTCAACTCGCGGCCCGCCTCGCCCCTCCGCGCCTACGCGATTTTGAATTACACTCTAGGGGTAGGGCAGACAAGACTGCGTGGAGTCGGATTTGCAGCAATTCATTTCTGTCATTAAAACCTAACTTTCAGCTAATGTTCTAGGATATTTATTTTTTGGACAATTCGCTTACAATGCAAAACTAAACACAAACAATAGCGCCCGCCGCACGAGCCGCATGCTGAATAGCGGTCTCTGATTGGTCAAACCGTGTCACGCGTTCTTCCCTCCCCGCACCGCGTCAAATTTTGCTTTATTATCAAATTGCCCAAACGTCATGTAGCAATATAAAAATGACCGTGCAATGTGATAAATAATGAAGTTTAGATAGTAATTAATCACTCAGCCCGATAGAGCTAAACATTATTCATAATGTTCGCACATTGTGAATAATGCCCGCATTAATCACCTAGTCCATAACATATACATCCATACAGAGCCTAATAAACTTGCGCATTTATAATATTTGTAGGATTAATTAATTCATATTTATAGTAGGATAGGGTTAGTGAGATAGGGAGATTCTTAATAACATAACAGTTAATTGAAGCGGGTAGTTATTGCAGCCACAATTGTAGCGAGCCAACCGACCCACTGGTTTATTTCTATTACGCTGCGTCCTAATTGAACGATCTGGAGATGCGAACGCGAAGCGATGCGAGAACAACAAATTGACAATTTCTTCTGAAGCCAAAACATTTAAAATATGCTATGTTAACGGCTAGTTTCACAGGTTCCAGATAGAGTTCTAGATAGCTATCTGACAGATAATTTCACTCAAACATTTCTATCTATCTATATATCAGACAGAAATGTTGAGAATGTAATCTGAAACCTACTGGCCGTAAAAATATAAAAATAATAATTCTATATACTTAGGTACTTATTCCTTTTTTCTTGAAAATATTCGGAACCCTTTTTTTGGGTGGCAGCATGAGGAGGTGTCATACTTTTACTAACTTAAACCCACCGTGTTCATTCGGGAGCCCTTTGTGCACTAGGGCCGCGGTAACTCTTTCGAACAACCCGCAGCCCCGGCAGGCTGCGGCCTGCTGGACCCCGCTAACACTCTCTGAGGAGCACGTCGAACAGCACGCGCCGCCGATACGGGCCTGTCATCTCCTAGGAGATGGAAGGACGATGAGCCACCCAAAACTCGTCGCCGTGTGGGCGACGAGACGACCCACGCCTACGGTAGCCGGGAGTGGTGTCTACTAGGTCCACCGCGATGGCTCGGATGGCCGGTGCGAACTCGCATCCGATCCGCCGCCTCCTTCTCCAGCATAACTGCTTCGCAGAAGGAGGCGACGGCATCCCATTCCCTCTCGATATCCGAAACCCTAAAGTAAAACCCTAAACTTTGATTTCGCTATTATAATTCTATCGCAAGTTGATCTAATTTAGTTGTCTATTCTTTATAAAACTAATATAAGTTTATTAATATTAATTTCATATTCCGCCCTTGCTATTTTTAAAAGCGCAAAAAAATACTTTGAGAAAAAACGCGACTTTATCACTGTAACAGTTGGGCCGTGTTAAAATGGCCGCATAACACAAAAATGGAGAGGTTTCGACCATTACTTTTTATTATTTGGCCTTATGATTACAACCTGTAGTCCCCAAAAATATCTTTCGCGCGAGTGTTCCGTGACTAAATTCGTGAAACGAAACGTTGCTGTCGGGTGCCATTGTGAGGTCGTTGACCTGTCTCTCGGGCTACGTTCTTAACTTAATAACGACTGACAAAATGACTTTAATTATTTTAGTTAAGCTTTTTATCATTCTAATTAAGTAAAGCGTTGACCTTATAATAAAGTTAACGGCACTTTGAAGTCTTATCAAGAATGTTCTTGTAAAGGAAATGTACCTACTTGAATCTATTCTATACTAGTTTTTACCCGCGTTTTCACCCACGTGCCGAGGCCACTACTTCCAGTACCCGGATAAAAAGTAGCCTGTTTGTTATTCTGGTCTACACGCTATATTACCGCCAAGTTTCATCAAAATCTGTCTAGTAGTTTATCCCCATATACATACACTAGCTTTCGCCAGCGGTTTCACCCGCTTTCCCGTGGAAACTACTGCGCGCACCCGGATAAAAAGCTTATAGCATTTCTCGATAAATGGGCTATCTAACACTGAAAGAATTTTTCAAATCGGACCAGTAGTTCCTGAGATTAGCGCGTTCAAACAAACAAACGAACAAACTCCTCAACTTTATAATATTAGTATAGATTCTTACCAACTTTCGCATTTATAACATTACTAGGATAAAGCTGCCAAGTATTCTCAAAATCCAAAACCGCTTATAATAGCTGGATTTTTCACGTATCCACTCCATATTTTAATATTTTGTTAAAGAGCAAATAACTTTTAATAAATTAATCAAAATATTTTCAAGATCTGTTTTCGCAATTTTCAAAAACTTTTAAGCGTAGTCATTATTCTCAAGTTCCAAACTTGGTTAGAATTTTATTCATTCATTCACAAACTAAAGTTGTACATTGTCATTTTATAGCTTAAACTTTAAAATTACATAGAATAAGTTCATGTTTAAAGGGCATACCATTTTATGGAGATTAGTTCTACTTAAATATTGTAAACTTTTAGAATATTAACACGTGGTAACTGAAGGTAGCTAAGTTTTCTTGGAATACATCCATATTAGAAGTAAATATGGCTGCCGCTTAGTTCGTTTATTTTAATTTAAAAGATGGGAAAATAATAGCAAAATTGAATGTGTATTTGGTAAATGTTATATGTACCTACGCTAAACAAACCATATACTTTTTGGAAAAGATTTTTTCTAAATTCTTCCACTTAAAGTTATACAAATTAAGATGAATTAGTGTTGGTAAAAATGAACATAGAAATATATATTATGAAAGCCTTGCGTGAAAGCTGTGTATATGTCCCATATTACTAAAAAGCCTTAATAAAAACATACGGGAACGTTAAACAGACGCCCAGCTATAACAATATGGCGCGCAAAAAATAAAAAGTAATTCTTCCCAAACGAGGTGACCGACCAACCTTTTTGCGTGTAACTCATGTATTAATTGTCGCATTTATGTGTGTATATGAAAGGAAAATACCGAATATGTTTGTTCGTAGGTACGTGCAATCTAGAAAATCTGGTAAAATTGAGTTGTCGTGAAAAAAACTAACGATTTCTGTTTGCCTAACTCCGGAAAAATTACATCTGAAAATTATAAGATTGAATTGTCTAAAATTAATAAAGAAGGTTTTTGTTTGTTTGTCCTTAAAGGGTCCGAGAATTCTAACTCGTTTTGAGAAGTCCTTCACTTTCACTGTTCGGAAGCTACCGTATCTCGAGTACCATATGCAATATTTTATCCGGGTACAGGTGTAATATCCACGGCACGTGAGTGAAACCGTGGAAAAGTTTTAGCTTATTAATAGGGTGACGTTATAGTTCACAAAATCACTAACAAAAATTGTCACAACTATTCTGAGAAGCGTGGGAAGAAACAATACCTAAATTCGACATAACCTACGTCACTATCCCCAAATATCAGACACCTAGCACTTCTACAAATAAAACAACAAAAATAACATTTTTAAATCGACCCCATAAATAACTATAACGGATTTTAATTGAGGCCTATATTTAAAATGGCGGCCACATTTTACGTAACCGAGTAATAATATGTTACCGATATATTTTCGTCATCGACGAGGGAATTTTCGGCGCTTGTGACGTAGGAATGCAAAATGACGTATGACGTACGGAAAATCTGAGTGGTGAAGCGATTGTTTCTTAAATTAATTATTGGTGGGTAAAAAGTAGAAAAAGGTTTGTCATGACAACATGTTCAGTTAAAAGAACAAATGGTCTAAGATCATTGCAGCCGTTTCACACCAGTGGATTTTCTGAGCTGTAAAACTGTGCGACAACGCCCGGTTCTGGTGGTGCCGACAGCAAACAATTGACAGCAGCAGGTAGACCAATCGAACATTAACCTTCCACTATTATGATAAAGTTGAATAATTGTGATAATATTGGAGATATTTGACAGATTGTGGTAATTTAATATGCTGTCCTCTGTACAAATGTGACGTAGAAACGAACCAAGCGATGTCGCTAGGAAAAACCGAACGGAAAACTCGTTTTTGTATAAACGCTCTTAGAGTAATGTTATAAAAATCTGAGTAGAACATTCATCTAACTATAGGAAATAACTACATTCCGTAAACTGGTTCAAACGCGTTCTGGGGAACTGCTTTCTCGGAGAAAAAGTACTTCTGTACAGACAAAAACACAATCTGTCAAATTTCTGCAATAAATTTTCAACTTTATCACAATAGTGGAACGTTAATATTCGATTGGTAAAATTTGACAGATTCGTATACGTTGACCAGCTGTCGTCTGTACAGACGACAGCAGGTCAACGAACACCAATCGAGTGCAGAAATTTGACAGATTGTGGTAACTTGATGTGCTGTCGTCTGTACTTAAACTAAGTATCTATCACTGAAAGATTTTTTTTTATCGGACCAGTAGTTCCTTAAAAGTATTCGCGTCAAACAAACAAACTCTTCAACGTTTTAATATTAAGTAGGTAGGTATAGATTACATTACATCCCACGCTTCCACTTAAAGTCAACAGGTAAAGTTTACAGCCTTTTCAGTGCTAAAAATGGCACTAAAGTGCTTTATAATGCACTATAAACAATAAGTAAGTATCTGAAGTAGAAAAGCGGCTAGTTTCGCAGGTTCCAGTTAAAGTTATAGATAGCTATCCGGTGGATAGTGGCATAGAAATGTTTAATAAATACTTTTCTTTTGCGTAGGCATATCTATGAGATAGCTTAGAACCTGTGAGACCAGTTGAGAAAAGTAGTCAAAATTAAACACATACTTACGGGATTATCTGTCAGACAAGCTATATAAAACCTGTGAAACTATCCGTAAATCTTTTACCGTTTCCAGCAAATAAATAATTTCACGGACGCACTTATCGGTTCAATAAAGTTATTCTTAGATACCATTCTTAGGTAGGTAATAAAAGGTCAGTGGAAACCATTAATCTATGGTAAGGTATAGTTTTTATTAATGTAAGGTGACACGTGGATAGTGTCGTAAAGGTCGATCAAGGTTAAGTTGTGCTTGCCACGGTTAGTAAACGGATGGGTGATCGCGCATTTCGTCTCAAAAGCACAGAAATCTTACTAATATGATATACTGCTTCTGCCAGTGGTTTCACCCGCGTCCCGTGGGAACTACTCGGCGCACCTGGATAAAAAGTAGCCTATAGCCTTCCTCGATAAATGGGCTGTCTAACACTGAAATAATTTTTCAAATTGGACCAGTAGTTCCTGAGATTAGCGCGTTCAAACAAACTAACTCTTCAGCTTTATAATATTAGTATAGATAATAATTTGTAAAAAATCATGTCTTAAATCTATCTCTAAAACTGTCGACTCCATTATTGGACAAAAACCAAAAGATTATTTTATTACTTTTCCTATACTTTTCTCTATTGTAATGTCAATTCTTGACTGATTTACGATCGTCGTTTCAGTTACCTTAGTATCAAACCTCTAGTGGTCTGGGTGAATAAAATTTTATGGAGTTTGACAAGCTAGAGCTAAATTTAAAGCATAACGACTTATCATTTATGAAAATCATCTTCTAATTTTATTTAATCTAGTAATTTACATATATACAAACTTAAAATTAATAAAATATAAACAAACAAATTAAAATTAGGTAACAAAAAACTCATCCGCATCGCTGTCAGCGGGAATCGTGCCCAAAAGGCTGGCTGCATTGCCACGCTGAATGGCAATGCAAATTCTTTGACCGAAGTAAAGGCCAGCCCTTTGGTCACCAGTGGACTCCACTAAGCGTCTGCTTATTTAAATTATCTTATAATTTTTCAAAGCTAACATTTTTTTTCATAAATATCTACGCATTTTCTATATTGCCTATTAAAAAATAGCTTTGAAATGTTATAGAACCGTCGAAGTATTGGAGTCATGAAGGGAGGTTTTTAAACTTTATGAAAATTGTTTCATTAGGTAATCATATATTTATTTTAAGAGATTACAAATGTAAAAAATGCGGCTGCTTCTTTAATAGGTATGTGGTCGAATCCGATCAAAACGTGGGATTTTTGTTCAGAACTAAAAATAATCTCATAGTTTTATCAGGCTTTTAGTTAGTATCTAACCATAACCGAAGCTTATTAGACTCACAAACAAATACACAAACTTATTAGGTAAATCTTTTTAAAACTCAAAAAGGCCAGCAAGATAAACTGAAGCGTTTACGGTGCGTACAGACTATATAACATTACATATTATATAACATTGCTGTACAACATGTTTCAGATAATTTGTATTATACAAAATTTGTAATGTTGAATAACAAGGTTAAATAATGTGGACGTGTTATACAACACAGTTATATCTAGACACGCGGCAGCGTGTCAAGCCAAGTTCAAGCAAAGACTGGCTGGCAAGCGCCACGTGTATATTTACAGGAACCATTTGGTGCCACTTTTTACCCCTCCATAACTCAAAACCCATTTAACGTAAACACTTGAAACTACGTGTGTTTCATTATGTCCATGAGGACACCTAGAAGCCCAAATTTCATGAAGCTAGCTCAAACGGTTATAAAGATATGAAGGTCCAAAAATCGCAAAATTCCCATTGACTGACTGACTTATAGTACCTAAACCTAACCTACTTCCAGACAACCTAGAAAGATGAAATTTGGAATCTAGCTCGGTAATTGTGTGTAAGCGTAGGAAAAAATCTGAAAATAGAAAAAAGTTAAAAAATAGGGGGGGTCCCCATACAACGTCACACGTTTGTTGTATGGGGACCCCCCCTAATTTTAATATTTTTTAAATTTATAGTATTTCTTGTTATAGCGGCAACGGATATATATCATTTNCACCAGAATAGAATTTTACAACAGCGCGGCAGCGTGACAGAGTGAGAGTTAGCTACGGTCTATACATCTAGAGTATATTGACCGTATCATCTATACTTATATACTTATCTATACTAATATTATAAAGCTGAACAGTTTGTTTGTTTGAAGAGTCTGTTTGGTTGAACGTGCTAATCTCAAGAACTACACGTCCGATTTGAAAAATTATTTCAGTGTTAGATAGCCCATTTATCGAGGAAGGCTATAGGCTATTTTTTATCCGGATGCCGGAGTAATTCTCACGGGAAGCAGGCGAAGCCGCTGGCAGAAGCTAGCAAATTAAAAAAACTACAAAAAATCGTCAAAAGTCGTGCAACTTTGATATTAAATCCGTCTCTAGATAGTTCTCTCACCGTGACAGGGTAAAACTCCGCGATGATAAATATATTTTTCATGAAATGTTGAACTTTCACTGAACTTTAGGTTAAAAGCGAAAGTTCAAAGAGATAAGTTTAATGTACGTCTTTGTTTTATATGTGCTTGTACTTTCAATAAGGGTGCTTTAGCTTTTATAGGTCCACGGATATATACAATCTAAATAAAAAAGATTTTTGCTTACTTTTTTTTCTTTTGGCTACTATATCCTTAACTCATATACGAGTATGTATATAGAGGCGGTTGTATTGTTTGTGAGGAACGAGTATATAAGAGGAAGTTTAAAAGTTGCACCGGTAACCGAAAAGTTATGCGGAAACCGGCTGGCATGGTATGGGCATGTGATGCGGAGAGATGAGGATCATGTTGTGAGGAAGGTTTTGAGCATGAATGTAGATGGATATTGGGACGACCAAAGAAACGATGGATGGATTGCATGAAAGTCGATATGGCTAGGAAGAAAGTTACTTGTGAGATGACGGCAAATAGAAGAGATTGGAAGAAGAAAACATGCTGCGCCGACTCCAAATAAATTGTGATAAGGGCAGGAAGATGATGAGGCGGTTGTTTGTTTGTTATATTTTAAATGAAATTAATGGACCGAGCTGACGACATACCTATACAATTTTTGAAAAGACGTTTGACGTTTTCCAAAATAAATTGGGATATAAATGCTAAAGCAGTGTGGGGTTATATTTTGATTCTTTGACTACTTAATTGAAAATTACATTTACATCACAGCTCTGATCATATTTTTAGACGAATGAAGCCGGAGTTAAAACGAGTATTTCACATTGCAGATTAGCTTTCATATTCATAAAGAAAACTAAACAAACAAACAACAGTTAGTAAGTGAATCAAGTAAACTGCGCCTACTAAGTGTCGTCGTAGCGGCGCGGGCGCTCACAGCGAGTTCGTTTGTAGTTATTGTTGAAAACTTTTCCAGCGCGTACATATTTCATACTAGCTTCCGCCAGCAGTTTCATCCGCGTCCCGTGGGAACTGCTCCGCGAACCCGGATAAAAAGTAACCTATAGTCTTCCTCGATAAATGGGTTATGTAACACTGAAATATTTTTTCAAATCTGATCAGTAGTTCCTGAGATAAGCGCGTTCAAACAAACAAACTCTTCAGCTTTATAATATTGGTATAGATTTCCTGATCCCTCTCCGGTCGTGTCGGATTGCCTTCCCATCGGGTTATGAGAGTGAGGGAATAGGGACTGTCACCTGTGTCTGCGCAAACACTATAATATGTCCTGCGCGGCTGGCTTATCACCTTATATGAGAACAGCCACCGTGGACGACAATCGGCTAGGACGCCATCATCACTGTTTGACTGGTAAAATTTGACAGATTCGGGTACCGTGACCTGCTGTTGTCTGTACGACATATTTCTGTCAGATGCCTCTTCAAAACCCGCTCTATTTCACAGGCGTAACTAGTTCCCTACAAAAAATATGTCTGAACCGAACCTAAGTCTATACCTATATTAGTTACATGAACATAAGATCAATAGAGGCTCTTTGTTTGAGCTCGACCCTGAATCAGCTCCGTGATGGAGCAACTTATGTAAATTGTGTGATCAACTTACTGGATTCGGGAGCCGAACTATTTGTTCGGGGCGAGTGTAGTTCAGCTTTTAGGTGATTTTTAGGGTTCCGTACGCAAAGGGTAAAACGGGACCCTATTACTAAGTCTCCGCTGTCTATTTGTCTCCAGGCTGTATTTCATAAACCGTGACAGCTAGAAAACTGAAATTTTCACAAATGTTGTATTTCCGTTGCCGCTATCGCAACAAAAATTAAAAAATTAAAAATAAATAAATATTAAGGGTCCCTATAGAATAAACGTGTGAAATCGCAAATTATAACTTTGTTATTGACATATTTGTATGAAAAACAAAGTTACTTTTTGTTGCCGAATTTTTTTGTATTTTGGCTAGTTGTAAGTAAAAGATACGTTTATTTTTCATAGGTACGGAACCCTTCGTGCGTGAGTGTATTTGTTTTTGCTTGCGATTGTCAGATGTTTTTTGGAGATTTTGGATCAACAGTAGTATTGATGATCCAATTGGCTGCTTCATTATGATTGCATTATAAACTATGGGTGCTATGGGTGTGATGTGTTTGCACCATTTAATTGTAAAGATAATCAAACCAACTGTCAAATTGCTCCCCATTGGTCAAATCAGCGATTGGATGACTGAAAATGGTTCGGTTGTTATACCTATTTAGTTAATTGGTGTAACTCACCGCTTGATTTTAATAATATTATATTTTTGTACGTACATATCAGTTTTGAATTTATAGGACCTAAGTGTATTGATCCACTTTTTTGTTTTATATTTTTTAGTTAATTTTCTTATCCTAATTAATATAACCATCAAGTAAGTGGCATCACCCTATTTTCTCATACCATCACAACTCACCACTTAGGTGCAGTACAGACATACATCAAGTTACTATAATCTGTCAAATTTCTGCAATAGATTTTCAACCTTATCACAATAGTGCTAGGTTAATGTTTGACTGGTAAAATTTGACCGATTCGGGTACCGTGACCTGCTGTTGTCAGTACATACACGAAAAATAATGTTTAGTAATAATATAATAACACGTCCACAGATAATTTCAATATAATGTTGAAAAAACAATCAACTTGATGGATATTTTATGTCGGGCGCAAATGATGTTTTGATGAGAACATTTCATATTAGAGACATGGGTCATTTCTTTTGAAGGACTTTGTAGGTAACAAAAGGTTTTGTTTTATGAGAGCTTTGGTTGATACGTTAGGTGATATACTTCAATATAAATAAAAACAAAAGAAACCTCATACCAAAAAGATGTTATTTAAAAGTCAAAATATTACTTTCACGTCGGAATAAGGATGCGTACAGACTATGTAACATGTTATCCCACCAAAAACATAAATGTAAAAAAAGGAAAGCCAAGTTCAATACAAAACCTATGCCTGGTTGTGGGCTTCACCGCAAAAAGAACGGAGATCTAAATGAGTCCCAAGTTCTATACAAAATCCAAATATGTATTGATAGGTACAAGATATGACTTGGCTAGTTTTTATCAGGATAAAAAAAATGTTTTATATATATTTTATTAATAACTTTATAGAATAACTGAGGTAATAAAAACTGGCCAAGTCATATCTTGTTCCTATAAATACATATTTGGATTTTGTATAGAACTTGGGACTCATTTAGATCTCCGTTCTTTTTGCGGTGAAGCCCACAACCAGGCATAGGTTTTGTATTGAACTTGGCTTTCCTTTTTTTACATTTATGTTTTTGGTGGGATAACATGTTACATAGTCTGTACGCATCCTTATTCCGACGTGAAAGTAATATTTTGACTTTTAAATAACATCTTTTTGGTATGAGGTTTCTTTTGTTTTTATTTATATTGAAGTATATCACCTAACGTATCAACCAAAGCTCTCATAAAACAAAACCTTTTGTTACCTACAAAGTCCTTCAAAAGAAATGACCCATGTCTCTAATATGAAATGTTCTCATCAAAACATCATTTGCGCCCGACATAAAATATCCATCAAGTTGATTGTTTTTTCAACATTATATTGAAATTATCTGTGGACGTGTTATTATATTATTACTAAACATTATTTTTCGTGTATGTACTGACAACAGCAGGTCACGGTACCCGAATCGGTCAAATTTTACCAGTCAAACATTAACCTAGCACTATTGTGATAAGGTTGAAAATCTATTGCAGAAATTTGACAGATTATAGTAACTTGATGTATGTCTGTACTGCACCTAAGTGGTGAGTTGTGATGGTATGAGAAAATAGGGTGATGCCACTTACTTGATGGTTATATTAATTAGGATAAGAAAATTAACTAAAAAATATAAAACAAAAAAGTGGATCAATACACTTAGGTCCTATAAATTCAAAACTGATATGTACGTACAAAAATATAATATTATTAAAATCAAGCGGTGAGTTACACCAATTAACTAAATAGGTATAACAACCGAACCATTTTCAGTCATCCAATCGCTGATTTGACCAATGGGGAGCAATTTGACAGTTGGTTTGATTATCTTTACAATTAAATGGTGCAAACACATCACACCCATAGCACCCATAGTTTATAATGCAATCATAATGAAGCAGCCAATTGGATCATCAATACTACTGTTGATCCAAAATCTCCAAAAAACATCTGACAATCGCAAGCAAAAACAAATACACTCACGCACGAAGGGTTCCGTACCTATGAAAAATAAACGTATCTTTTACTTACAACTAGCCAAAATACAAAAAAATTCGGCAACAAAAAGTAACTTTGTTTTTCATACAAATATGTCAATAACAAAGTTATAATTTGCGATTTCACACGTTTATTCTATAGGGACCCTTAATATTTATTTATTTTTAATTTTTTAATTTTTGTTGCGATAGCGGCAACGGAAATACAACATTTGTGAAAATTTCAGTTTTCTAGCTGTCACGGTTTATGAAATACAGCCTGGAGACAAATAGACAGCGGAGACTTAGTAATAGGGTCCCGTTTTACCCTTTGCGTACGGAACCCTAAAAATCACCTAAAAGCTGAACTACACTCGCCCCGAACAAATAGTTCGGCTCCCGAATCCAGTAAGTTGATCACACAATTTACATAAGTTGCTCCATCACGGAGCTGATTCAGGGTCGAGCTCAAACAAAGAGCCTCTATTGATCTTATGTTCATGTAACTAATATAGGTATAGACTTAGGTTCGGTTCAGACATATTTTTTGTAGGGAACTAGTTACGCCTGTGAAATAGAGCGGGTTTTGAAGAGGCATCTGACAGAAATATGTCGTACAGACAACAGCAGGTCACGGTACCCGAATCTGTCAAATTTTACCAGTCAAACAGTGATGATGGCGTCCTAGCCGATTGTCGTCCACGGTGGCTGTTCTCATATAAGGTGATAAGCCAGCCGCGCAGGACATATTATAGTGTTTGCGCAGACACAGGTGACAGTCCCTATTCCCTCACTCTCATAACCCGATGGGAAGGCAATCCGACACGACCGGAGAGGGATCAGGAAATCTATACCAATATTATAAAGCTGAAGAGTTTGTTTGTTTGAACGCGCTAATCTCAGGAACTACTGATCAGATTTGAAAAAATATTTCAGTGTTACATAACCCATTTATCGAGGAAGACTATAGGTTACTTTTTATCCGGGTTCGCGGAGCAGTTCCCACGGGACGCGGATGAAACTGCTGGCGGAAGCTAGTATGAAATATGTACGCGCTGGAAAAGTTTTCAACAATAACTACAAACGAACTCGCTGTGAGCGCCCGCGCCGCTACGACGACACTTAGTAGGCGCAGTTTACTTGATTCACTTACTAACTGTTGTTTGTTTGTTTAGTTTTCTTTATGAATATGAAAGCTAATCTGCAATGTGAAATACTCGTTTTAACTCCGGCTTCATTCGTCTAAAAATATGATCAGAGCTGTGATGTAAATGTAATTTTCAATTAAGTAGTCAAAGAATCAAAATATAACCCCACACTGCTTTAGCATTTATATCCCAATTTATTTTGGAAAACGTCAAACGTCTTTTCAAAAATTGTATAGGTATGTCGTCAGCTCGGTCCATTAATTTCATTTAAAATATAACAAACAAACAACCGCCTCATCATCTTCCTGCCCTTATCACAATTTATTTGGAGTCGGCGCAGCATGTTTTCTTCTTCCAATCTCTTCTATTTGCCGTCATCTCACAAGTAACTTTCTTCCTAGCCATATCGACTTTCATGCAATCCATCCATCGTTTCTTTGGTCGTCCCAATATCCATCTACATTCATGCTCAAAACCTTCCTCACAACATGATCCTCATCTCTCCGCATCACATGCCCATACCATGCCAGCCGGTTTCCGCATAACTTTTCGGTTACCGGTGCAACTTTTAAACTTCCTCTTATATACTCGTTCCTCACAAACAATACAACCGCCTCTATATACATACTCGTATATGAGTTAAGGATATAGTAGCCAAAAGAAAAAAAAGTAAGCAAAAATCTTTTTTATTTAGATTGTATATATCCGTGGACCTATAAAAGCTAAAGCACCCTTATTGAAAGTACAAGCACATATAAAACAAAGACGTACATTAAACTTATCTCTTTGAACTTTCGCTTTTAACCTAAAGTTCAGTGAAAGTTCAACATTTCATGAAAAATATATTTATCATCGCGGAGTTTTACCCTGTCACGGTGAGAGAACTATCTAGAGACGGATTTAATATCAAAGTTGCACGACTTTTGACGATTTTTTGTAGTTTTTTTAATTTGCTAGCTTCTGCCAGCGGCTTCGCCTGCTTCCCGTGAGAATTACTCCGGCATCCGGATAAAAAATAGCCTATAGCCTTCCTCGATAAATGGGCTATCTAACACTGAAATAATTTTTCAAATCGGACGTGTAGTTCTTGAGATTAGCACGTTCAACCAAACAGACTCTTCAAACAAACAAACTGTTCAGCTTTATAATATTAGTATAGATAAGTATATAAGTATAGATGATACGGTCAATATACTCTAGATGTATAGACCGTAGCTAACTCTCACTCTGTCACGCTGCCGCGCTGTTGTAAAATTCTATTCTGGTGACACACTATCCAAGGCGTGATTCAATATAAAACTTTCACAACGAAAGATAAATAATATTTTTTGTATTTTTAGGCGTTTTATTTTATTATAAGAGATGATTTTGCCTTTCTTTATAAGCTTCAGCGTAACGTTAGAAAAAAAAATGTTGAAGTGATATTCAAATAATAAGTAGGATTCATCTACAAATATAGGTACCTACATGTTAAGGTTTAATTAAAGTTGAACAAAGAAAAATTAAATTTTCGCATTTTCCGTGCCAAAACTATCAACACCCCTCATGGCGGCCAAAAGTTACGTAACAGAACACTAACGCCTACACAGAGGGGTTCAAAGACAATAAATATTAGGAAACAAAAGCAATAGTAACTAGCCCACGCTTTGTAAGTGCTGATCTGTGACCGCAGCCTACAATAACAGTGTTGAAACAATACCCACTAACAACTACCAATTACTAGAACTTTCTAAAGGTCAACTGTGAAACTCATAATTAGTAGGACTCGTGGTTTTGACAGTAATTGTAGACTATGTCATTTTTTATGTCCTTTCTGAGAATCGTGACTGGTACACAACTTATTAGTGTCATTTGTGACGAAATAAAATTCTATCTTTTTCGTAAAGCGTAATTAACTAAATTTAAATTTGTACCTAACATGAGCCTAATTACGAAAATGTCGGTCTGTCATATAGTTATACTAAAGTACATAAAAATTGTACACAAAAAAAAAACAGATTTAAAATAATATTATAAAGAACCGGACTTAACCCTCGAATAAAAGATAAGATGACAATGACCCTCAAAATCCTTAAAACTGGGTTAATGTGACCAAAAATTTCGTAGCCACCCCACTTCGTAGCCTCGTAGCAGTCGTAGCACGTAGCGTTTCGTAGTGCTACGGTTTGACTACGCTCGTGGGAAATCGTAGGATACTCCCATAAGTGTGGGAAAACAAGTAGGTACATTTATATAAAGTTTAATGCGAACAGATGCTGGTACTACAAGTAGTTCAAATTGGATGTGGTTTACAGTAACTTATTAAATCAAAAGCACAGATTGTACTGAGAAATATTAATTTTACTTTGAAAATTCATATTTTTTATGATCTTCTCCTATTTTAATTGAAGTAATTTAACTATAACGCGGTATACCTTTACAGATAAATCTTTTGATAGAACGCATATAGCAGGACTTATTTCCAAATCGACATTTTTATTTCGGATCTATAATAGTTCAAATTTCGTCACGTATCTCGTATTTTCTTTACTAGCAACACAAAGTATGGTGTTTAATTATTCCCCTAGCGTAAGCAGATGGGTAGATTTAAAGTGGCCGAGCTCTTATAAATTCATAGCTGTGTGTTGCTTGCAAATTGTAGTGTCGCACAAAACGCTAGTCGACAAGCTGTCGGTAATATTAGCTTTTTAATATCTAGGAGTAGAGTATATTATGTATTGTGACGCAATGAAGGGAAAGATCTTTGATTACGACAATTCGTTGTCGCTGGCATAAGCGACATGAACCGCCAACGAAGTCGCTGGCAGAAGCTAGTGCTTACTAATATTAGAAACTAGCTGACCCGGCGAACTTTGTACCGCCTTAAAGGCAATATGGCAATATCACATGATCACATTTAAAAAAATATTATAATTATTCAATGATTCTTTATTTGCCATTTATTGAAGCACCTTGTGATAGACTACATTTTTGTTTTTTAGATGCGAAAACAAATAACACGAAAGGTCTTCCGACCCGTGAACATACCACTTTAAATTATTGGCCATGTGAAAAACATGGATGTTTGAGATTAAGACCACAAACTTTCAACGATTGGTCCTATGACTTATTTACAGTGATGGCGAATGCAAGACGGATTGGAAATTCAAGCTTATTTAACTCAAATGGCATGTCGGTTTAGACCATCGGAATCATCGGAATGAGAACTTTCCCCCCTTTGAATATTCCTTTGAGTATTGTGGCGTAAATCAAATTGTTAATCAGTTTACTTGCCCCCAAACGTGCACATTGCACAGTTCTGGTTGGTTTAACTTACGAAGCATGGTGAGCAGTTACATCGACATGTCCTATGTCCTTCTCCCAGTTCTTAGCTACCTCTCTACCAATTTTTAGCCGAATCTGTTCGGCCGTTCTTCTTGAGTTAATAAATTATGATGTCTGGTACTTGGTTAACAGTTGCGTGGAGATTGGAATACTTATATAAGTTATGCGATCCTGGTACATGGTGAGCAGTTGCATCGAGATCCCGTGATTATGCGGTCCTGGTACACGGTGAGCAGTTGCATCGAGATCTCGTGATTATACGGTCCTGGTACATCGTAAGCAGTTGTATCGAGATCCCGTGATTTTTGCGGTCCTGGTACATGGTGAGCAGTTGCATTGAGATCCCGTGAGTATGCGGTCCTTGCATCGAGATTACTCAGGAATTTATACAGTCCTGGTACTTTAATTATTGGTGCGACCACATTTTGTAAATTATTTTTACAAATATTTGAGGAACTTCTAATTGATTTAAAAATAAACCAACAGACAAATAGTTTTATTCACCCTTTTTAATTTCTGAACGCATGTACAAATGTCAATCATTACTGACAGTAAGTATTTGGCTTATTCTCTCTCACTTTCATCCATGAAGTATTCCCAAAGTCACCCACGACAAAAATATTAAATTAAAATTAGAATTAAAGCGTTTCCCAATTTGCCCACGACCTTAAAATTGAAAAAGAATTTTGTATTTCCGAAAACAAATAATACAATGGGTTAGTTCTTCAAATTGCTCCACACGTTTTCTTCAAAGATTTATAAAAATAAATATTATATTTAAATAACATTTAAGCAATCATCTCCGTAGACTTCTGCTATCCTAGTACTTGTCGTCACTAATAACGATTAAATTTAACCCTTTATTTTTATTTTTGGCCATTATTTCGCTAAGGTAAATCGCTTATGCATCTTCTTCCAATTCAGTTCTGATTCCCTAGTACTTAGCTGAATGACCATCGATATTTAATACGAAACCTTTATGATGTTCTAAATGTTTCATCGTATATCGTTTAAAAGAATAAACCTCCCTATCTTATTCAGTTGTCACGACGCATAACATTTTTATACCGACTTGTTCCTCAGCAAGATGTTATGGAAGAAAATGAAACTTTAATATTTAATATTTCGTTGCTTTTTACGTGAGGAACATTGAGATATAACAATATTTAAAAATAATTTACTATTTAAAGTATTCGTGGGTCAAAATGAAACTTAAAGTACCTTTTTACTGTAATATTTATTTTCTAATAAAAAATGCCGTGGATGCATTTGAGAATTCGCGTTTGCTAAACAAAAGAATGGGGCAGTTTGAGAAATAACCCAGTATTTGACAGGTACGAAAAAAATGAACGTTTTAAGTAAAATCTTTCTTTTTTTATGTATTCGTATTGTTTTATTGTTTTTTAGATGTTATTCTGTTATTCGGAGCGGAGACGAATCCAACGAACCAAAAACCATGAAAATCGTCCAGCAGATCTTCGAGTTATAAGTGTTTGAACAAACCCGACTTTCTTTTATAATATAGATGAGAAAGAACTGTGTCTATATACACCGTTGTCTAATTATACGGTAGGCAGTTAGGCAAGTTAGACATAGACATTGTTAATAGTATAATATTTGTTAATAGTCTAGCTAGACATACGGGCCGTTCCTAATAACATATCTATCTCTGGATTTGTATACTAGAGATAGAATTTTGACATTAGCCCTTACAAGTAATGTCAAAATTCCTATCTCTAGTAAGCAAATCTAGGGATACGACGATATTGAATTCCGCCAGCTAAGCGACTTTTATCTGGATACTTGAAGTAGTTTTCCTGGGTCGCGGGTAGGACCGCGGATTACAGCTAGTAAAAAATATGTTGAATCGAAGTAGATTTCAAAGTCACCAAAAACACACAGGCCATTTTTACCCTACCGCGTAAAATTCTTACGTTTTTATTAGACCACACATAATTTCATCAAACCTCGCAGCTCGTACGTGACAGTTGTCACGCTGCTCAGAATTAACATAACACATTTGACAGCTGTCATTGAACACGACTTGACAACTGACAGTTACGTGATAGATGACACGCGTTGATTCGTGCCTCAATTCAGAGGTGAAGAGGAAAGATTGAAAAGCTCTTTCGAATCTCGAATTCAAGAATTTACTTACGGGACTGTTACATAACTCGTATTAAGTTAAAAAATGTCTGTCGTTTTTCTCCTATTTTTTTAACCAATTCACTTGGAAAAACTTGTAAGTTAGTTTCATACTTGCGATTTTCTAAGTAAGAAATTAACTCGTGTGACTACTTATATTGACACTGTCATCTATCTATAATATAAAAATCACCCCCTATTTTTCTGGTCATCAAATCACGCCTGAACGGCTGGACGAATCCGATGTTTTTCTTTGTTATGTTCCTTGTAGTCAGGAGAAGTTTCGCATGATAAAAACGTTGTATCTTAAATACGTTTCTTTAGGGACACGGGTGAAACCGGGAGGAACAGCAAGTAAATATTATTTGCCTTATATTGAAAGACACCTTAAATAAAGATAAAAATAAACCCTTTTTTGTAATTAATCAAACCATACGTTTGTACGATGATTTACGGTACGTTTGTACCGTAAATCTATACATATAATAAATCTATATCTATACTTCTATACTAATATTATAAAGAGGAAAACTTTGTTTGTTTGGTTGTAATGAATAGGCTCAAAAACTACTGGACCAATTTTTAAAAATTCTTTCACCATTTCGAAAGCTACATTATCCACGGAGTGACATAGGCTATATTTTTATCCGGGTACGGGCAGTAATTCCCACAGGATGTGAGTGAAACCGCGGGAAAACGGCTATTTAATAAAAAAACTGAAAATGTTTTTTAAAAGTAACATACCGAGATCCGACATTATTACAATACACGTGTTAGTTCCAATGTTACTTATGTATACTCTAAGGTTCAAATACATCGTCAGATGAACACAAAGGAAGTATGAAACAACTTCATGCAGTTTGACATCTGGAGCGTGATTTAATTTTCAAAGTTGGCAGTAGCGGCCATATTGGAATCGATTGCCTTTGTTCGTCGCTAAGCGTTTGTTTTAAGTGAAAAAGTATAGTGGCTTTATGGCTATCTGGGTATTGGCTGAACAATAGCGGCATGCCTGATTGGGCTTAAGTATAGTAGTCACAGTTTTTTAGCCGTTTGAATATGGTATTGGAAAACTGTGAATTATCATGATATAGAATATATGATGCCGTTCTAGCCGATTGTCGACCACGGCAGCTGTTCTCATAGAAGATCAGCCAGCTGCGCAGACATATTATAGTGCACAAGCATTTGCACAGACACAGGTGCAGTCCCTAATCCCTTCATAACCGATGGAACGGCAATCCGACACGACAGGAGAGAGATCAGGCGCAGGACCGACATTAACGACAGAAACTTTCACAAAGCAGACCGAGTTGGAAGTTGGTCATTGATTCACCGTTCATCGGAGAATATATGATAATGAATATATGATTCGTGATAATGAAGTTTGAATATGACAATACATAGCTGTATCCTATCATTATAATTAATGTAACGGTTCCCCTGTCCCCAAGAAATACTTTCCGCAAGACGGGTAAAGGTTCTTTAACAGGTTCTATATAGATTACCTGAGTGCCCAATTTCATTTAGATCGTTCAGTAGTTCTGACGTATGCCATTTGTTTTAGTCAACACGAATATTGATATTTCTTACATACTTAGATAGAACAAACCTTTCTCTTCTGTGCTTATTGCAATACGCGACATTGCTATTTATTGAATTAACCTCTTTAAAAAAAATAGACCAAATGATTACAGAGTAGGTAGAATCCGAATAAATAAGGTGATGCCTTCATTAATTAACAACACCTACACCGCTTTTTTACCCCCCCCTACACCTATATTGATTACGTTTAATTAATGTTTTATCGTAGGAAATGTCATTCATTTTAAATGCAAACTCCACTAAATGGGCAAACCAAGGAAAAGATCATATTAAAATCGAATTCTCAAAAAACAATCTATTAAACAAACTCCAGCTGCATTTCTTAAACCAATTTTGAAAGGCAAATGTCTATTGCGATCTCTTACAGTTTTTGAAATTCGTAAGCTTGCTATTTAATAAAAATAAACTTTAACTTTCCTAAACACTGTTAGCCACGTTAATAATCGCTAATTTAAAAATAACCAAAGGAAATTAAATGAAGCTACTCTATAAACCAGCTTTACCGTCGTACGAGAAGCTCTTGAATTACGTAGTACTTCTATGAAGAGTTTTTATACTTATTAAAGGATATTGTTACTAAAAATGTCCCGGCAAGCATCCCCCATCCCCTTGGGGGCTTTCGGTTTGTATTATGTAAGATGTAGACAAAACTCTCGGGATCTATTTCAATTAATATTAGATTATTTACAAGATACTAAAACAATAATAGAATAAAATAAACAATCTTATCTGTCTGTCTGTTCGCTCGATTTTACTCGAAAAATACTGAACGGATTTTCAGTTCGGTTTTCAGCAATAGATAGAACAATTTCTGAGAAAGGTTTTAGTGTGTTAGTAAAGTTTATGTTTTGTACATTGAATAACCGAAGCGAAGCGAGGGCGCGGCAGCTAGTATGCATATAAATTCGTCCATTGACACGGAAACGCCGAATCAAAAAGAACTTTAAAATCCTAAAACTAGCTTTTTCCTACCGGTTTCCACTCACGCCCAGCTAAACCACTTCCCGTAATCGGTAATAAGTAGTAAAAGTAAAAGATTTCATGTAAGTAAAACCGTT
>NWSH02000571.1:4008489-4054008 GCA_002382865.2 Heliothis virescens
AGACTAGCTGACCCGGCGAACTTTGTACCGCCTTAAAGGCAATATGGCAATATCACATGATCACATTTAAAAATATATATAATTAAGACCACAAAATTTCAACGATTGGTCCTGTGACTTATTTACAGTGATGGCGAATGCAAGACGGATTGGAAATTCAAGCTTATGTCACTCAAATGGCATGTCGGTTTAGACCATCGGAATCATCGGAATGAGAACTTTCCCCCCTTTGAATTTTCCTTTGAGTATTGTGGCGTAAATCAAATTGTTCATCAGTTTACTTGCCACCAAACGTGCATATTGCACAGTTCTGGTTGGTTTAAGTTACGAAGCATGGTGAGCAGTTACATCGACATGTCCTATGTCCTTCTCCCAGTTCTTAGCTACCTCTCTACCAATTTTTAGCCGAATCTGTTCGGCCGTTCTTGAGTAATAAATTATGATGTCCTGGTACTTGGTTAACAGTTGCGTCGGGAGATTGGAATACTTATATAAGTTATGCGATCCTGGTACATGGTGAGCAGTTGCATCGAGATCCCGTGATTATGCGGTCCTGGTACACGGTGAGCAGTTGCATCGAGATCCCGTGATTATACGGTCCTGGTACATCGTAAGCAGTTGTATCGAGATCCCGTGATTATGCGGTCCTGGTACATGGTGAGCAGTTGCATTGAGATCCCGTGAGTATGCGGTCCTTGCATCGAGATTACTCAGGAAATTTATACAGTCCTGGTACTTTAATTATTGGTNATTGATTTAAAAATAAACAAACAGACAAATAGTTTATTCACCCTTTTTAATTTCTGAACGCATGTACAAATGTCAATCATTACTGACAGTAAGTATTTGGCTTATTCTCTCTCACNGACCACATTTTGTAAATTATTTTTACAAATATTTGAGGAACTTCTAATTGATTTAAAAATAAACCAACAGACAAATAGTTTTATTCACCCTTTTTAATTTCTGAACGCATGTACAAATGTCAATCATTACTGACAGTAAGTATTTGGCTTATTCTCATTTTCATCCACGAAGTATTCCCAAAGTCACCCACGACAAAAATATTAAATTAAAATTAGAATTAAAGCGTTTCCCAATTTGCCCCACGACCTTAAAATTGAAAAAGAATTTTGTATTTCCGAAAACAAATAATACAATGGGTTAGTTCTCAAATTGCTCCACACGTTTTCTTCAAAGATTTATAAAAATAAATATTATATTTAAATAACATTTAAGCAATCATCTCCGTAGACTTCTGCTATCCTAGTACTTGTCGTCACTAATAACGATTAAATTTTAACCCTTTATTTTTATTTTTGGCCATTATTTCGCTAAGGTAAATCGCTTATGCATCTTCTTCCAATTCAGTTCTGATTCCCTAGTACTTAGCTGAATGACCATCGATATTTAATACGAAACCTTTATGATGTTCTAAATGTTTCATCGTATATGCGTTTAAAAGAATAAACCTCCTATCTTATTCAGTTGTCACGACGCATAACATTTTTATACCGACTGTTCCTCAGCAAGATGTTATGGAAGAAAATGAAACTTTAATATTTTAATATTTCGTTGCTTTTTACGTGAGGAACATTGAGATATAACAATATTTAAAATAATTTACTATTTAAAGTATTCGTGGGTCAAAATGAAACTTAAAGTACCTTTTTACTGTAATATTTATTTTTCTAAATAAAAATGCCGTGGATGCATTTGAGAATTCGCGTTTGCTAAACAAAAGAATGGGGCAGTTTGAGAATAACCCAGTATTTGACAGGTACGAAAAAAATGAACGTTTTAAGTAAAATCTTTCTTTTTTTATGTATTCGTATTGTTTTATTGTTTTTAAGATGTATTCTGTTATTCGGAGCGGAGACGAATCCAACGAACCAAAAACCATGAAAATCGGTCCAGCAGATCTCGAGTTATAAGTGTTTGAACAAACCCGACTTTCTTTTATAATATAGATGAGAAAGTAACTGTGTCTATATACACGTTGTCTAATTATACGGTAGGCAGTTAGGCAAGTTAGACATAGACATTGTTAATAGTATAATATTTGTTAATAGTCTAGCTAGACATACGGCCGTTCCTAATAACATATCTATCTCTGGATTTGTATACTAGAGATAGAATTTTGACATTAGCCCTTACAAGTAATGTCAAATTCCTATCTCTAGTAAGCAAATCTAGGGATAGACGGAATATTGAATTCCGCAGCTAAGCGACTTTTTATCTGGATACTTGAAGTAGTTTTCCTGGGTCGCGGGTAGGACCGCGGATTACAGCTAGTAAAAAATATGTTGAATCGAAGTAGATTTCAAAGTCACCAAAAACACACAGGCCATTTTTACCCTACCGCGTAAAATTCTTACGTTTTTATTAGACCACACATAATTTCATCAAACCTCGCAGCTCGTACGTGACAGTTGTCACGCTGCTCAGAATTAACATAACACATTTGACAGCTGTCATTGAACACGACTTTGACAACTGACAGTTACGTGATAGATGACACGCGTTGATTCGTGCCTCAATTCAGAGGTGAAGAGGAAAGATTGAAAAGCTCTTTCGAATCTCGAATTCAAGAATTTACTTACGGGACTGTTACATAACTCGTATTAAGTTAAAAAATGTCTGTCGTTTTTCTCCTATTTTTTTAACCAATTCACTTGGAAAAACTTGTAAGTTAGTTTCATACTTAGCGATTTTCTAAGTAAGAAATTAACTCGTGTGACTACTTATATTGACACTGTCATCTATCTATAATATAAAAATCACCCCCTATTTTTTCTGGTCATCAAATCACGCCTGAACGGCTGGACCGAATCCGATGTTTTTCTTTGTTATGTTCCTTGTAGTCAGGAGAAGTTTCGCATGATAAAAACGTTGTATCTTAAATACGTTCTTTAGGGACACGGGTGAAACCGGGAGGAACAGCAAGTAAATATTATTTGCCCTTATATTGAAAGACACCTTAAATAAAGATAAAAATACCCTTTTTTGTAATTAATCAAAACCATACGTTTGTACGATGATTTACGGTACGTTTGTACCGTAAATCTATACATATAATAAAATCTATATCTATACTTCTATACTAATATTATAAAGAGGAAAACTTTGTTTGTTTGGTTGTAATGAATAGGCTCAAAAACTACTGGACCAATTTTAAAAATTCTTTCACCATTCGAAAGCTACATTATCCACGAGTGACATAGGCTATATTTTATCCGGGTACGGGCAGTAATTCCCACAGGATGTGAGTGAAACCGCGGGAAAACGGCTATTTAATAAAAAAACTGAAAATGTTTTTTAAAGTAACATACCGAGATCCGACATTATTACAATACACGTGTTAGTTCCAATGTTACTTATGTATACTCTAAGGTTCAAATACATCGTCAGATGAACACAAAGGAAGTATGAAACAACTTCATGCAGTTTGACATCTGGAGCGTGATTTAATTTCAAAGTTGCAGTAGCGGCCATATTGGAATCGAGTTGCCTTTGTTCGTCGCTAAGCGTTTGTTTTTAATGAAAAAGTATAGTGGCTTTATGGCTATCTGGGGTATTGGCTGAACAATAGCGGCATGCCTGATTGGGCTTAAGTATAGTAGTCAGCAGTTTTTTAGCCGTTTGAATATGGTATTGGAAAACTGTGAATTATCATGATGATAGAATATATGATGCCGTTCTAGCCGATTGTCGACCACGGCAGCTGTTCTCATAGAAGATCAGCCAGCTGCGCAGGACATATTATAGTGCACAAGCATTTGCACAGACACAGGTGCAGTCCCTATTCCCTTCATAACCCGATGGAACGGCAATCCGACACGACAGGAGAGAGATCAGGCGCAGGACCGACATTAACGACAGAAACTTTCACAAAGCAGACCGGAGTTGGAAGTTGGTCATTGATTCACCCGTGCATCGGAGAATATATATGATAATGAATATATGATTCGTGATAATGAAGTTTGAGTATGACAATACATAGCTGTATCCTATCATTATAATTAATGTAACGGTTCCCCGTGTCCCCAAGAAATACTTTCCGCAGACGGGTAAAAGGTTCTTTAACAGGTTCTATATAGATTACCTGAGTGCCCAATTTCATTTAGATCCGTTCAGTAGTTCTGACGTATGCCATTTGTTTTAGTCAACACGAATATTGATATTTCTTACATACTTAGATAGAACAAACCTTTCTCTTCTGTGCTTATTGCAATACGCGACATTGCTAGTTATTGAATTAACCTCTTTAAAAAAAATAGACCAAATGATTACAGAGTAGGTAGAATCCGAATAATAAGGTGATGCCTTCATTAATTACAACACCTACACCGCTACACCTATTTGATACGGTTAATTAATGTTTTATCGTAGGAAATGTCATTCATTTAAAATGTCAAATCCAGCTAAATGAGGCAAACAAGAAAAGATCATATAAAAATCGATTCTCAAAAAACAATCTATTAAACAAACTCCAGCTGCATTTCTAAACCAATTTTGAAAGCAAATGTCTATGCGATCTCTACAGTTTTTGAAATTCGTAAGCTGCATTTAATAAAATAAACTTTTAACTTCCTAAACACCTGTAGCCACGTTAATAATCGCTAATAAAAATAACCAAAGGAAAATTAAATGCTACTCTATAAACCAGCCTTTACCGTAACGAGAGCTCTTGAATTAAACGTAGTACTTCTATGAAGAGGTTATACTTATAAAGGAATTTTGTACTAAAAATGTCCCGGCAAGCATCCCCCATCCCCTTTGGGGGCTTTCGGTTTTGTATTATGTAAGATGTAGACAAAACTCTCGGGATCTATTCAATAATATTAGACTTATTTACAGATATAAAACAATAATAGAATAAAATAAAACAATCTTATCTGTCTGTCTGTTCGCGATTTACTCGAAAAATACTGAACGGATTTTCATTCGGTTTTCAGCAATAGATAGAACAATTCTTGAGAAAGGTTTTAGTGTGTAGTAAGTTTATGTTTTGTACATTGAATAACCGAAGCGAAGCGAGGGCGGGCAGCTAGTATGCATATAAAATTCGTCCATTGACACGAAACGCCGAATACAAAAAGAACTTTAAAATCCTAAAACTAGCTTTTCCCTACGGTTTCACTCACGCCCCAGCTAAACCACTTCCCGTAATCGGGTAATAAGTAGTAAAAGTAAAAGAATTTCATGTAAGTAAACCGTTTCAGACGTTTTGACGTGAAAACCCGACAGACAAACAGACAGAGTTTTCGCATTTACTTATAATATTTAGTGAGGACTAAAAAGGATNCTACATTATCCACGAGTGACATAGGCTATATTTTATCCGGGTACGGGCAGTAATTCCCACAGGATGTGAGTGAAACCGCGGGAAAACGGCTATTTAATAAAAAAACTGAAAATGTTTTTTAAAGTAACATACCGAGATCCGACATTATTACAATACACGTGTTAGTTCCAATGTTACTTATGTATACTCTAAGGTTCAAATACATCGTCAGATGAACACAAAGGAAGTATGAAACAACTTCATGCAGTTTGACATCTGGAGCGTGATTTAATTTCAAAGTTGCAGTAGCGGCCATATTGGAATCGAGTTGCCTTTGTTCGTCGCTAAGCGTTTGTTTTTAATGAAAAAGTATAGTGGCTTTATGGCTATCTGGGGTATTGGCTGAACAATAGCGGCATGCCTGATTGGGCTTAAGTATAGTAGTCAGCAGTTTTTTAGCCGTTTGAATATGGTATTGGAAAACTGTGAATTATCATGATGATAGAATATATGATGCCGTTCTAGCCGATTGTCGACCACGGCAGCTGTTCTCATAGAAGATCAGCCAGCTGCGCAGGACATATTATAGTGCACAAGCATTTGCACAGACACAGGTGCAGTCCCTATTCCCTTCATAACCCGATGGAACGGCAATCCGACACGACAGGAGAGAGATCAGGCGCAGGACCGACATTAACGACAGAAACTTTCACAAAGCAGACCGGAGTTGGAAGTTGGTCATTGATTCACCCGTGCATCGGAGAATATATATGATAATGAATATATGATTCGTGATAATGAAGTTTGAGTATGACAATACATAGCTGTATCCTATCATTATAATTAATGTAACGGTTCCCCGTGTCCCCAAGAAATACTTTCCGCAGACGGGTAAAAGGTTCTTTAACAGGTTCTATATAGATTACCTGAGTGCCCAATTTCATTTAGATCCGTTCAGTAGTTCTGACGTATGCCATTTGTTTTAGTCAACACGAATATTGATATTTCTTACATACTTAGATAGAACAAACCTTTCTCTTCTGTGCTTATTGCAATACGCGACATTGCTAGTTATTGAATTAACCTCTTTAAAAAAAATAGACCAAATGATTACAGAGTAGGTAGAATCCGAATAATAAGGTGATGCCTTCATTAATTACAACACCTACACCGCTACACCTATTTGATACGGTTAATTAATGTTTTATCGTAGGAAATGTCATTCATTTAAAATGTCAAATCCAGCTAAATGAGGCAAACAAGAAAAGATCATATAAAAATCGATTCTCAAAAAACAATCTATTAAACAAACTCCAGCTGCATTTCTAAACCAATTTTGAAAGCAAATGTCTATGCGATCTCTACAGTTTTTGAAATTCGTAAGCTGCATTTAATAAAATAAACTTTTAACTTCCTAAACACCTGTAGCCACGTTAATAATCGCTAATAAAAATAACCAAAGGAAAATTAAATGCTACTCTATAAACCAGCCTTTACCGTAACGAGAGCTCTTGAATTAAACGTAGTACTTCTATGAAGAGGTTATACTTATAAAGGAATTTTGTACTAAAAATGTCCCGGCAAGCATCCCCCATCCCCTTTGGGGGCTTTCGGTTTTGTATTATGTAAGATGTAGACAAAACTCTCGGGATCTATTCAATAATATTAGACTTATTTACAGATATAAAACAATAATAGAATAAAATAAAACAATCTTATCTGTCTGTCTGTTCGCGATTTACTCGAAAAATACTGAACGGATTTTCATTCGGTTTTCAGCAATAGATAGAACAATTCTTGAGAAAGGTTTTAGTGTGTAGTAAGTTTATGTTTTGTACATTGAATAACCGAAGCGAAGCGAGGGCGGGCAGCTAGTATGCATATAAAATTCGTCCATTGACACGAAACGCCGAATACAAAAAGAACTTTAAAATCCTAAAACTAGCTTTTCCCTACGGTTTCACTCACGCCCCAGCTAAACCACTTCCCGTAATCGGGTAATAAGTAGTAAAAGTAAAAGAATTTCATGTAAGTAAACCGTTTCAGACGTTTTGACGTGAAAACCCGACAGACAAACAGACAGAGTTTTCGCATTTACTTATAATATTTAGTGAGGACTAAAAAGGATTGTTCGCCTTATTCTTATCTAGAACGTAACAACATGAATACTGGGAATCAATGCAAGCAAAGCTTATTAACATTAAGTTAACTCGCATATTAATTACTAGAACTAAAATAAAAATATGGCGTTAAAAACGAGATTGATTTCATTAATTCGCCCTTACATGCAGGGTTTTACGGTCAAGGGCCAAGGGTCACTATGGGGCTAAACCACTGCCCTTTTTAACCTTGTACACATTAATAAGATCGGCCGATAACTAAGGCCATACTATTTTTGGTTTCATTCAATATTTTTAATCAAATATTATATCGGTGCTCGTAACCAAGCAGGCCGTATACTTCGCAATTTAAAAGCTAATTGTTCCAATACTCCTCCGACACGTTAATTAACTTGCGTACTAACACGCGATAACATAGCTCTTAATTTAATTTATAAAAACACGCTATACGTGTAACAAAGAAAAGTGTGTAATGTACCTATGTAGCCGTTAATGGAGCTTATTAATTATTCAAAGCTTGGAATGAACACGACAGAAATTAAAACACAATTTGGCTGTATGTTACATGTTACCTACGACCTAAACCCACACAAAAAAAAAAGTAATAATCACAAACACTCGAACTCTTTGGAGAACCTTTTTGAATTAAGAACACTGGCTCATCACATTTTCCTGTTCCCCTTTCACAAGATATTTTTCATTCGAAAACGGAAAGTAACAATGGAAAATTTAGTATAATCTCTAAAACTCTTTGTTATTGTTTAAAAAAGGGAATAAAGAGACTATTGTACTCACATAAACATATAAACTTGACCATCATCGCTGTAGTAACGTCGAACACGGTCAGGAAATTCTTCTGTACTAGACGATAAACCATTGCAGTCTCCTTAGCTACGGTATCACTGACTGAATAAACACACGCGTTCCTAGATCATATAGCTACTAATAAATATAAACGAATCCCTCTTTATCATCAGTCACCGGATAATTTGGCATAAACTTGATACATCTACCGTCCTTTAGTTACTGTGGGTCCTCTTTCTTAATTTAAAAATTTTATACTGAGCTCAACTTGATCGAATGGCGGACATCTTGTATTTGTGACGTCATGGTGAGGAAAATCAATTTTTTGACGCCTGCGCAAATTTTCTCCTTGGCCTAATTCGACGACGCATCCCGACCGTGGAGGAAACATTTCGTTTAATATGTAACCTTTCACAAAATGGCTGGCATTTTTATGAATGAATCGCTTTTACTCATTCATTTCGTGTTTATATGTTTACTTATCGTTATTAAATTGAAATGTCTGGCGTTTTCTTTTTGTTTTGAAGGGGGATTTGATGGCTCCATAAAAGGGCATGCAAAGTCTTTTGCTGATGACCTTTCCTTATAAGTAGATACTCTCTTACAATAACATTCGAAGATGTTCTTTATGGGCGTCAAGATTTACATTGGACCTAGTTACAAAGTCAAATTATCACGCATTAATATTGGAGTAGCTGTCTCTCGTGGTTACACTGTCTTATCATCGTAAGTCCTTCCTCCTGTCTCAGTCTATTCCCATAATAAACATCATCTTAATCGGTCTAGGATCCTTGCCGTGAAAGCTCATAATGTCCAGTATTGATAACCTAGGTAAAGTTCCTACTTGAGGTGGCCACAAGCAGACCTTATCTAAAACTGTAAATTTTGTTCGCCAAACTTAGTGCGTTGCAGCTAACAACTATCTTACGAACAAGGGTCGCACATGTATAGGTACCCCTCGCGCACCTAATTCCTATCTAAGATGACTTCCGCGCAGCAACTACCGTGAGGTTCCGAGCCGCCATTAATTTTGGCCCAACGCTAAATGTCGCGATCCTGAGCGTCTTAACTTTTGCATCAGAACTCTGGATGTCATTACTCTCAGAGTCATAACACCTGACAATGTCCTAACATTTGGCATCATGATGCTGGATGACTTAACTCTTCGCCTCACTACGTTGGACGCCCTAACTCTTTGCGTCACGACGCTGGACGTCCTAACTCTTGGAGTCATGACGCTGGACATCTGAACTTTTGGCATCAGAACTCTGGTCGTCATAACACTTGACAATATCCAAACATTTTGCATCACGACGCTGGAAGTCTTAACGCTTGAAGTCAAAACGCTTGACGTCTTAAGTCTTGGCGTCACGACGCTGGACATGTTTTAAATCTGTGCGAGACGACACTGGACGTTCTGACTCTTGGCGTCACGACGCTGGACGTCCTAACTCTTAGCGTCACGACACTGGACGTCCTAACTCTTGGCGTCACAACGCTGGACGGCTTAACTCTTGGCGACACGACGCTGGACATCCTAACTCTTGGCGTCACGACGCTGGACGTCCTAACTCTTGGCGTCATGATGTTGGACATCTTAACTGTTGGTGTCACGACGCTGGACGCCTTAACTCTTGGCGTCATGACAATGTGACGCTAATCTCGCTTAAATTTTCGGTCAGTGAATAATTGAGCAATTATCAATATTAATAGTCAGGTCTGTTCAATTCGTAAAATTGGTGCAATACACATTATTGATCATTGACATATCAAATTAATCAAGGTGCTCACAAACCAACCTTAGAGCACTCCTTAAGCCAATCTTATAACTTTACCTTAAAGTGACAGTTACAAAATCTATTTACTGAAGTCGTGAAATAATACAATTTGCAATCGCGCGGTTTTTTATTATAATTTCCATACAACAATAATTTTCAAGCGGAACCACCGCTAGCTGGAACCTGCGTTTAGTTTCACCAAATAATGAGAAATTAAAAAACTTAAATATAACAAATCGCTGGGATATTTTGCCGTTAAGATGGTGAAGTGGCAAATAATTATTAAGCCATTATTACGAAAAAATAACAACAATTTATACATATCCCAAATTCACAAGCTTAGACAACAAAACGTTTTAAAAACTGACTGACATTATGACCATTTGACAAGTGACGTCAAATAACAACAACAATACAGCATGCGAAATATTGCTTAACATTTTGATTGTTTTTGTTAATTTTTGAACATAAATAGTGTTTAATTCATCATGTCGTTAAATCCACTGAATGGTAAGCCTTTTTCTCAGAAAGAAGAAAAAATACTTTCTTTTATTAATGAGTTCTGTGAAACATAACCTCAACGCATGCCTATAATTCCAAAGATTTATGCTATATTCTATAAAATAAAATTTCTCTAATATGTAATAAATTTCTCTAATTTCTTTAATAAAATTTCTCTATTTTCTTTAAACACCACGAAACCAAATATCTTCTATTACAACAAATTTAACTCACAATATGGATACTATGTTATTTTGCACCGAGGTACAAAAACGATATAACACCATTTTCAGAACTGAAGCGACGGTTGGATGACGACAAAACGCCTTTGCCTAAAAGGCTGTGTCTGGCCAAAAATGTGGTGCAATCCCACCATTTCCCCACCGCTCCTAAAGAGAGAATCGTGGCTGAATGGCTTCATACCCTTGCCGAGAAAAATAAGTTGACAAGTGAAGAGTTGAAGAATGTTCTAGAATGGTTGTCTTCTGTTGACGATTTGACTAGCGAGCTGAAAAGCAAATTGATACAGGTATTTTTTTATTTTCATACTTTACTAGCTGACCAGGTACACTTTGTATCACTTACCTTAATATTTTTTGTTATAATCATATTTTCTCATCGTTTAAACCTTCCCTTGATCTGTACAACAGTTTTAGTGAGACTAACAAACAGCTTTTCATTTATGTATATATAGATTATATGATCAACTGTGATTTTACATGGACACGTTTTTAGCTGTGTCATGTATCACAAAGTTGTATGAAGCTAACTGTAGCCAGTGGCTTTACCTATGTCCTGGGGTATTACTGCTATCACCGTGATTAAATGCCTATGTCTGTCTCTTGTTTCCACTGGTTCTTGGACAAATTCCGAGGGATGTTTGATTTTTTATACTATACAATCTAATGTTTAAAGATAAGGTGTTCTAAACAAGTCTTTAATTTAACATTTTCTCCATTTCAGATTGTCTCACAATACATACAGCGGAACCCGATACAAATTACAGACATACAGTACATCTCATCATTTTTAGAGAACCCTAAAATCACTCCACAATTAAGCCTACAAATTGACAACTACCTCACTATTGCCATCACTCTACTCCAGTTTCTAAGAAATAACAACACAAATTCCCAATTGAGTAAAAAAATTCTAAATAACTTCATAAAATACTATAGAGATACGAAAAAAAAATTAGAATTTATTATGAAACTGTTGAGTGGTGAAAATCTAGAAACGGTTTTCAGTTTCTTAGATTCGGAATGCAGAAAAGATGCTGTAGCAGTTTGTCAGAATATTCTTTTCCCTATCAACAAAAGAACTTATTTCATTAGTTTCCTACAAACTTTAATCCGA
Source organism: Heliothis virescens (assembly GCA_002382865.2). Classification (NCBI taxonomy): domain Eukaryota; kingdom Metazoa; phylum Arthropoda; class Insecta; order Lepidoptera; family Noctuidae; genus Heliothis; species Heliothis virescens. The sequence goes on from NWSH02000571.1 coordinate 4,020,336, forward strand.
AAGGACAATCTTGAAGAATTAATCGCTGAAAAGGGGGATAACATACAATCTGTTATCAAAATCATGAACACATTCTTTGAATTTCCAAAAAACAGATCAGAAAATGATTTGAAATTCTTACACAATTTCATAGATGTATTTGTAAGTTCATTTCAAAAAGAGAACCAGATTATTTTTGCTTTTTACATAATGGTGGCCAATGTGTTGAATATGGAACAGAGTTTCATTGTGCCAGCTATGAATCTACCTTCAATATTGGAAGGAGTTGATGCTAAAACAAAAAGGACACTTTTCCTGAACATGTTAGAGGTTTTACATAAAAACGAAGTTGATATTAATGTGCGTCTTACTGATACTTTCGGCGAAAAAATATCGAAAGTGGAAATAAAGAAGAACTTTACTGCGTTCCTACAAGCTGTCATGATGGGACAGCTTAAACTTGAAGGGAAATTAGACAAGACTACATTACAAATAATAAAAATGGCTCTCAAATTAGATCCAATATTAATTGAACAAAAAATCGACTTAATTCTACCTCCAATTATGACTGCAAAGAAAAACAGTTCAAGCTTAGTGGAATCTTACACAGAATCCATGAACTGTTTACTGGAAATACTTTTCAAACTAAGCAGGGGTACTCTGTTTATCACTCAAATTCTACCATCAGTGAAAACACTTTTGGAAGCTTGCAACACTGAGCAGTTTGAACTGAAGCAAAAGGTAAAAGAAGCGAAAGCTAATGGAGAAGAGTGTGAAAAATTGGAAAATAAAATAATCAATGGTTCAGATTTGTTTCCTGATGCGAGTGTAGCTTTGTTTGGTAAATTAACGTCGGAATTAATGTTCAGGCAAAATAAAGAGCTTTTGGAATCACTTCAGAAAGATATTGAAGTGCATTGTCTGATGATGTTGGAAGAAGGATTTGTTAGTAAGTAATTACCAATTTTGTTTCACCTTTTTATTGCTATTCTGGTACTGGATGGTATTTATTTTTACCTTTTTGTGGCTAGAATCAAATAGTGGTGATTTCCAGTTTTGCCTTAATATTGTGTTCTTTTATGCTATTGAAATGTTTGATTGCAAACTTATTATTCTTCATCATAATTATATTTCTAGTTAAACTCCTATTAAAAAGTTGACACACCCTCCTTAGTTTTAACAGTATTGAAAAAAAATAGACTTTGTTTTGTTAACTAATTCAATGTTCTCATTTTCCAGGTCCATCAATCATAGTACTAACAGAAGTACTTTCCGCCATTTTATCGTCTTTCCTAGAGCACAACAAAATGGCCGACCATACAGTACCACTGAACATAGCTGAAGATTTCTGGAATATGTACTCTAAGTTCGAAATTGAGTGTTTGGGTAAATTCGGAGTGTGTGTTCTGAAACTAAGTTATGTGAGTATGTTTTTGATAATTTTGTGCCTTTTAAGTGTATGTGTTAATGCTATAGCTTTTCAGATATTCAGCTTCCGACATGGTGACTATTGGTAAATCCCCCCTTTGGGGACCTTTTTCCAGCAGCAGTTTTTTAAGCTGTAATGAGGAATTTATTAATTCCTTGGATACTTGGTTCTTACTCACGTGCTAAAGCCTTTTATTTATTATGTTATGTTTCTGTACTAAAATGAGTATTCTACTGCGCTTTGTTTAAATTGGTTAAAACTACAATAAGCAAATTATTCATCAAAAGCCTCTATACTCATAACTATGAATCGTTAAAAATATTTCTATTAGAAATAAGTACAAGGAATAGAAAACTCCAATCACTTTAATAAACGTCTCTAACTAGACCATTAAAAAATCAAATCTAAATACTAATCAAACATATATTCAAATTACAGAATCCACCTTTAATAGTATCGTTCCTCAAGTTATGTCAAAGCTTTGCTCAACTCAAGCTTTTGAACATGAAATACAGTAACACAAAACTGGAAATATCACCTGACAGTGATCTATCGGCAGTTTTCGACCTCAGTTTCTTATTGGCATGTTTGGATAACAAGCAATGGTTAGCTCTTGCTGAAAAGATTGACGATGGTGAAGCCGTCGTACTTTTGGTAAGTTTTTATGCTAATAGTCTATGTTACCATACTAATTCTACTAATATGAGAAAAAACAGTTCATGAGTGAAAGCTGAATAGATTTTGTTGATTTTTTTGCAATAAAATAGCCCACATAATATCAGAAAAATATATTGGCCCCTTTTTAACCGGGTGCAGTAGTAGTTACCTCAAAAAGTGAGTAGTGAAATCGCTGGTAGAAGCTAATATTCCATAAGAATAGTCTACTATCGTTGCAGGTAATAAAATACTATTCGTGAACAAAATCCGCCAAGTTGATTACCTGATAACGAAAGTTATTTTTTTTTCTTTGGTTGAACACCAAATCTATACTAATATTATAAAGCTGAAGAGTTTGTTTGTTTGTTTGAACGCGCTAATCTCAGGAATTACTGGTTCGATTTTAAAAATTCTTTCAGTGTTAGATAGCCCATTTATCGAGGAAGGCTATATGCTACTTTTTATCCGGGTGCGCCGAGTAGTTTCTACGAGACGCGGTTGAAACCACGGGCAGAAGCTAGTCAATTATAAATCCTTCTCAACATAACAACTTTTCAATAACCAGTGCTGGAATTATAACTGTTTTCAATAATAACTGTGAACTCATCTGCTTTCCAGGATAATTTGCTCTTGGCCAAAACAATGGCGCTCCAATTGTTATCAATAAGAAACAAACAAGATGACCTAACCCCAACTATAATCTCAACAAAAACACATCTGATCAAACAAATCAACGCCAACCCATCTCTTTTACAGAACACACATTTCTGTAAAATATTATTCACAAATCTAGAGAAATCGCATATCAAACAGTTGGCCAAATGTTTGATCAAACTTTGTTTGGACGAAACAGATACTGAAATATTGAAAATAGACGCTATTGCCAACAACAGAGATTTGTTAAACATGTTGGTTTTGGAAACAGCAAAAAACGTAGCTAAATGCCTTGAAAATAACGATTCGCTGAGCAAAATGTTGGGCAAAGCTGATTTCAATATGGCTGCCTTTGCCAAGGAAGTAGAAATTATAAATTATTTCAATGAAATAAGTATCAGCTCTGAATCACAAGATGTGTTGAAAAACTCAGTGAATATATTCAAACAGTTGCCGATCTATTATTTAGAAGAAAACTACCAATTGGTAGCAATCTTTGTGCTACTGGCAATCAAGAAAAACTCTTCTGCCAAAAAACTTAAACGCAATATTGACTATGTGTTACAAAGCGTATACGAATTAAGTCTACAAAGGCCAGACCTGTATCAGATATTCCCTTCAGATTCTATTTTCAATTTCAAAGACAACTCTTTACTGGAATTGCTAACTTTAAAAATAAAAACACCAAACAGTTTGATTATCATCAAGAGCCTCCTTGAGTTAGCTGTGAAGAAAGTTCGGATAGACAGTGACCAAGTCAAAAACATAGTTGAAAAGCTTTTGAAGAAAAATAAGAAAACAATCGTTGATATGGAATCATTTAACGACCCAGTATTCCAAGTTACTTGTCTAATTCTACCATCGATAGTAAAACAGAAGAAAGCCATTACTGCTAGTGCCTTTAGATCTATATTAGCAGATTTACAAGAAAAACTACACAAATCTTTGTTAGATTCTTTCAAAAATATTGATTTTAGGAATAGTAGTTTTTCGCAAAATGCCACTGGTAACATTGAGGATAGTGTGGTAGAATCTGAGGGTAATGTAGCAACACTGAACGCGATGGTGGCCTATTCTTTGACTCTTTCGAGGTATTGTGATGCTACAGATGCTGAGGATGTAAAGAATTTAGAATGCTTATTGACTGCGCTTGAATTTTTCGTAGTAAATGCTGTGAGTATGCAATTCTCTTGTCCTTGAAGATCTCTTTCCTTCACCTTTCTGTCTGCCTCCTATTTTTTATTTTGTCTATACTAATATTATAAAGAGGAAAACGTTGTTTGTTTGTTTGGTTGTAATGAATAGGCTCAAAAACTACTGGACCGATTTTAAAAATTCTTTCGCCATTCGAAAGCTACATTATCCACGAGTGGCATAGGCTATATTTTATCCGGGTACGGGCAGTAATTCCCACGGGATGCGAGTGAAACCGCGGGAAAACGGCTAGTAAAAAATATTTTTAAAAAAGTAAGTGAAAAGTATCTATTCAGTACAAATCCCTGTTATGTCTTGACTTTGTTTTTATTAATCCCAGTTGTTATCTCTCTATTTCTTCTTATAAGTTTGATTTTGTGACTAAATAATACCCACATTGTTCTAAAAATTCCAGATAAAAACAATAGAAAGTCCAGAATCTAAGCCACAGCATATAGACTCTTCAATCCAACTGCTAAACGTAGTACTAAGACGTGTAAAGAAACTGGAAAATCACCCAATATTCGAACAGAAGGACAAATTATTCCTACAAATATGGCGTAGTGTCAAAACCAGGTTAATATTAGAGCAGGAAAATAAAAGGATAAGTGGCAATTGTCTCGAAGAAATGGGAACTACTTTGAGATTTGTGTGTGAATTATCTTCTGTGGACTGTTATGTCACGAATTTTGTGGGAGACCTTAACAGTTTGGTGGTTTTAAAGGTAAAAAAATACTTCTGATTTAGCTAGAAAACTTAATTCAGTATTAAAAAATGATTCATGACTATATTTGGAACCATTTGATTGGTTAAATCTAATTTGAAGCTTAGATTGAATTAGAAAACAGATACTTATAATCATTTGTCGCCTCTATGAGAACAAATTCTGTTGTTTACATGAATGTAATATTGCATTTTCTTCTATTGTCTTCATTTGCGATCTACTAATTCAAATATTTGTATGTTTAATGTTACAGAAACCATCACTTATACAAAAAGACAATACTGCAGAAATATCATCCAGAAAAGTATTTAAATATCTTTGGTCACAATGTCTGAAAGCTAATATAGTTGGCCCCAAATGTGTTGCCATGTTAAAATTAATGTACCGCGCATGTAAGAATTTGAGGAATTGGATGAGGCAACACTATGAGTTCGAAGACAGTGTTGTCAGAATAAATGAAGAAATTCCTACTGAGGATGTTATTGTAAAAGTTATAAAAGTAGATGATGATATTTGTGAAATTGTAAAGTTGGACTTGGATTCGTTATCTGAAATAGTATTGGCAGCTAAGAAGGTGAATTTACTACTATTTATTTATCTATATTTATGGACATTTGCTGGATATTTTGCGGCTTCATGCGTGCAAAAAGCGCGTATTAAATTATTCTTCCACACTTTCAGTAGAACCACATCTTGAAGAAGTTATTTTGTGTAATAATTTAAGTGCATTTTATATTTATGACTACGTATGAGTTACCTACATTACAGTATTCTTACCCAAAAGTCAGTAGATCAATTAATTTCAATAAAATAAATCTGTCTATCTGTCAGGCTTTCACGCCAAAACTACTAAACCGATTTAAATTAAATTGTGTACACATAGTCTAAAGACCCCGAGAAAGGACATAGCCTACTTTTTATCCACGTGCGGGAAGTAGTTCCCTCGGGAATTAAGTGAAACCGCTGGCAGAAACTACTATTACATATACATATAATTTAACACGTTGAACGCCATGGGTCACAGACACAATACAAAATCTATTGTTTGTCGCTCACTTGGCGTTCAACGTGTTAATAATCTTCTCGATATATTTCCAGATCTCCTTGGACTACAATTTCGTAGACATAACGTTTGAAGTGCAGCACATTGTACATTTCGTTATAAGCAGCAAGTTCAATGTTCGGTGTGAAATATCGTGGGAGGCTTTCTTTGCGCTGTTTGAAGGCTGTGTCGCCGTTCTCAATAACCTGTTACTGGCTAGAGAAGAAGTTTTAGAAGATAGGTATGTTGTTCGTGGAGAATAATAAAAATATATTGCATATATTATAAAGCTGAAGGGTTNCTTAACAGTTTGGTGGTTTTAAAGGTAAAAAAATACTTCTGATTTAGCTAGAAAACTTAATTCAGTATTAAAAAATGATTCATGACTATATTTGGAACCATTTGATTGGTTAAATCTAATTTGAAGCTTAGATTGAATTAGAAAACAGATACTTATAATCATTTGTCGCCTCTATGAGAACAAATTCTGTTGTTTACATGAATGTAATATTGCATTTTCTTCTATTGTCTTCATTTGCGATCTACTAATTCAAATATTTGTATGTTTAATGTTACAGAAACCATCACTTATACAAAAAGACAATACTGCAGAAATATCATCCAGAAAAGTATTTAAATATCTTTGGTCACAATGTCTGAAAGCTAATATAGTTGGCCCCAAATGTGTTGCCATGTTAAAATTAATGTACCGCGCATGTAAGAATTTGAGGAATTGGATGAGGCAACACTATGAGTTCGAAGACAGTGTTGTCAGAATAAATGAAGAAATTCCTACTGAGGATGTTATTGTAAAAGTTATAAAAGTAGATGATGATATTTGTGAAATTGTAAAGTTGGACTTGGATTCGTTATCTGAAATAGTATTGGCAGCTAAGAAGGTGAATTTACTACTATTTATTTATCTATATTTATGGACATTTGCTGGATATTTTGCGGCTTCATGCGTGCAAAAAGCGCGTATTAAATTATTCTTCCACACTTTCAGTAGAACCACATCTTGAAGAAGTTATTTTGTGTAATAATTTAAGTGCATTTTATATTTATGACTACGTATGAGTTACCTACATTACAGTATTCTTACCCAAAAGTCAGTAGATCAATTAATTTCAATAAAATAAATCTGTCTATCTGTCAGGCTTTCACGCCAAAACTACTAAACCGATTTAAATTAAATTGTGTACACATAGTCTAAAGACCCCGAGAAAGGACATAGCCTACTTTTTATCCACGTGCGGGAAGTAGTTCCCTCGGGAATTAAGTGAAACCGCTGGCAGAAACTACTATTACATATACATATAATTTAACACGTTGAACGCCATGGGTCACAGACACAATACAAAATCTATTGTTTGTCGCTCACTTGGCGTTCAACGTGTTAATAATCTTCTCGATATATTTCCAGATCTCCTTGGACTACAATTTCGTAGACATAACGTTTGAAGTGCAGCACATTGTACATTTCGTTATAAGCAGCAAGTTCAATGTTCGGTGTGAAATATCGTGGGAGGCTTTCTTTGCGCTGTTTGAAGGCTGTGTCGCCGTTCTCAATAACCTGTTACTGGCTAGAGAAGAAGTTTTAGAAGATAGGTATGTTGTTCGTGGAGAATAATAAAAATATATTGCATATATTATAAAGCTGAAGGGTTTGTTTGTTTGGTTGAACGCACTCATCTCAGGAACAACTGGTCCGATTTGAAAAATTCTTTCAGTGTTAGATAGCCCATTTATCGAGGAAGGCTATAGGCTACTTTTTATACGGGTGCGCGCAGTAGTTCCCACGGGAAAGCGGGTGAAACCGCTGGCGGAAGCTAGTATATTATAAAGCTGAAGGGTTTGTTTGTTTGGTTGAACGCGCTAATCTCAGGAACTGTCCGATTTGAAAAAATCTTTCAGTATTAGATAGCCCATTTATCAAGGTAGGCTATAGGCTATTTTTTATCTGAGTGCGCGGAGTGGTTTCCACGGGACGCGGGTGTAACCACTGGCGGTGGCTAGTTTCATTGGCATTGTTGTTAAAAATGCAGTCTATAAAAGTTCAAAAATATTTTCTGTAGCATTCCTTTTTCGATACAAATGTGAACGCGAGTTTATCATAGGGCTTATGCTGAAGACTTAGTGAATGTAGAATCTTATGGTATGCTTACCCCTCTAAATGAAAAACTCTTTTTGAAATAAAACTATACATAATTATACTGTTTTTGGAAAGGAGAATAAAACATTTCGAAGCTAATTCAGCTTAAAAATATAAAACTGCTGCGAATGGCGCTGTTATTTTTAATCCGTAAAAAACTTACCTGTATTATGTGAAAATTATAAATTTCAGATGGCCATGTTACATGCAGTGCTACAGAGCGCTGGTATCATCGTTGTGTGAACGAGCCACGACGCACGTACAAGTTGAAAGATCAGTAGAAGAAAAACTTGCTGAAATCGCTCATTCTATTGAAAAGTAAGATATTTTAGCTCTTTTCTTTATCTAACACCTAAAATAAAAAATAATACAAGGCGGTATACTTTTACTACCAGGTTTAAAACAAAAGTTTAAGTTTATTTAAGCAATATAATAATTGAATGCTTCTTTTTTCTGCCTTGTACCCAAGTTATTTCGAAGCAAAGTGGTTTCAGCTATCATTCTTCTCTGGCAACCAACATTCTTGTTCAGGCCTATAGAGAGTCAAACCATCTTTTCCTTGGTCTACCACTACCTCTACACCTCGACCTTCAATAAATTGATACAATATTCATACTTTTTCAGATTAACGCAATCAATAAGCAAACGCAAGAAGCACGTTTCCCGCATAGCAGCCTACACGGTAGCCGACCTTTGTACATCATTAGAACGAAACGCGCCAACCAAAATGGTTCGTCAGCATCTAGAAAATTCTGTAGCGTTGCTCATACAAGCCTGTGACAGCACTTATGCCATGTCGTTCTTGAAGCGAGGACTTGTAGGATACGTTGGACAGATGACCATGACTAACCTTTACACAATGTATAAGAGATACCATAAATATATGGGGAATGCATAATTGTGTACTTTGTTTAGGAATTATTGTAAATATAAGATGAATAAATGTTCAAAATTGTGTTAGGACATGTTTATGACTAGTAAAGGCCAATTTCAGAGGTTTCGTTAAAGGATAACTATCTGACAGATACCGCTTTAGAAAAGTAGGCAAAATTAAAAACATTTCTTTGGCATTATCTGGCAGATAGCTATCTAGAACTTTATCTGGAACCTCTATAGCTGGAATGTTTTTCCTTTTATCAATTTCTTTGGGGAGCTTTGACTTCGACTACAGTTAAATAATAACTATATAGACATTACAAATCTATGACATGCCTTTTACACGCAAATTACAATTCATAAATGTATTATTCAAATAAAAAGGATTTAAATCATGTCTTAATTCGATAGGCTCATCTTTCACATTAATAATGGAAAGGCATAAATATAGCCTCACCTTGTTATTTTATGTGGTAGATATTTAAAATAAAAATACATTTTCAAATAAGTTGTACGTTTATTACTTATTATCACCCTTGCTATAAATCCTGTAGTACTACTGATTTGCTATTCCATCATATTCAAAATGTACTTGCAGCCTAATTATGTAGTTAGTTAGCCTAAGCAATTAGTTTTAAACACAAAAGTTCCCTTTACCAAATACAAACAAATCCAATAATATTGTGCAATACTTAATATATTTCGCTTCTTCAAACCTTATCTGAAATATCAACCGGAACATAGAAAATACAGATAATTGCAGAGCTAAAAGTGCTGATTCATGAAAAATCTTTACCATAAATGGCAATGGTAAAACAACAAACCTACACTCATGATCTTTTCATTTTATACGATAACTGATAGCTAAAGCGTAGTTGTATTATCATAGATTGCATGATTCATCTAAAAATATTCTCGCAAAATAATATTTTTCCATGTTGCAATCAAAAAGTAAACTTCGGCTCCAGTCAAAACGCGCGCAAATTCAAATGTCATTGAGATTTTGCGACTGTTTCCGTCAGTCCATAAATGGGCATTTTGTTGAATACTAAATTCTGATTGGCTGAAGTGCTGCCGTCATCAGTGACTCACTTTTAAAGTTGATTGTGTAAAAGTATTTTTATCCTTGGTTCTACAAAGTGTCATGTACTGAGATATCTAATCTTACCAACATTGAAGTGACTTCTATTTAACAATAACAATTTTATTTGAGTACTCAGTATGTTTTATCGCGTAGTTCGATAGAGTTGCTAGTGTAATTTTCTGAAAGTTGTCAACTTGCTGCTGCTACTTACTTTTCGAATTATATTTAAAGTTTAGGTATTTCACAAATAAACTATAAAATAAATATAAAACTGTAATATAAGGTTACTCTGTATACATCAGAAAGTATCAACTGGGCGTTGTTTTAAAAGGACGCTATATTGATTTTGCCAGTCAGTTTGACGCATGCGCTCATTGGGTGTCGTAAAAAAGGGTTAGCCAACATTCCGAACAGTGTCGTTCCGGTCGCCGTTGTCGTGGTGTCGGTGAAGTTAGTGGTGGAATTTTTACGTGTTTAACATCAAAAAATGGTAAGTGAAGAAAATAAATTACAGTGCATAACGGCCGCGTTGTGTTTTTCTATTACGAGAGTGGTGAATTATGAATCTGAATGCCGCAATTTCACGGGACTGCGTTCTTCAGTGACCGGTGCCGCCATATTTCGCACAACCCACCGCTGAGTTTGCACGCCTTTTCGTAAAAATCGTTGTCACCGTTCAGTGATTTGATGCCACGTGTTGTGTTTTTAAGTTTATGATCGCGGACATGTCGGGCTGCGGCGACCTGACTAGTGAACAATGCGACTTGATGGACCGGTATTGGATTTCACGTACGTTTGAAAGGTTATTCCTGCAACGCCTTTTTTGACGAGTCTGAAGTGCCCTACGCTCTGATGTACGATATTTAGGGGCTGTACAGCCAAGGGTAGTGGCCAGATGAGTTATCAGTGGTGTGTAGCGTGCCGGGGGCAACGAACTTTACTGGGAATGCATCGTCGCGCAATCGCACTTGCGTTTGACCATATAAGGCGTAGTGATCGCGGCACTGCTTGTCACATAGATTTCGTGTCTATTTTGGGGTGAATAGGCGCGTCTGAACACCGCAGCCGGTGCTATGTCATTATGAAAATGAACCGGGGGTATTGGCCGAGCAATGTCAAGGTCGTTACTTATTCAATTCTATTGACGAAAATCTAACTGTACGAGACATTTTGACAGGTACTTGCAACATGCAAAATTGGTCCTTACGGCTAATCAATAAGGTTCAACAAGATGGCATTACGCCAAACTACTTTGCAGATATCAGACTGAATTATAGGATTAATTTTCTTATCATTGTGGCTGTTTCCCTTCCCCTCAATTCTGATTGGCGAAACATTTCTGAATATTGATAAATCCCTGTGACTAAAAGCATCTGTATGAAGGAAAATATTGAACACAAATGACCTCATATCCGATAATTATAGAACTGGAAGGAGGGTATAATTGGCACATAACTTCCTACTATGGGTATCCTCATTCACCTAACAAATAATTGACATGTAAAATCAACTGGATGTTAGTATTCTAACTGGAACCTCTGACTGTTATCATCATAAAATTAACCGTTATACAATTTACAGAATTATAATAACAGTAATATAAATATATGTATTAAAACCACACCCATCGACCAAAGCATAACGGACCAACAAATTATAGACAAGATATTCTTGACGCTAATAATTTATTAATTATCATAATTAGCATACAAATCTCAAATTCACATTTTAGTTAGAACTAGACTCACTTTCAATTCAAATTCAATGGAAATCAAATCAGAATTTTCAGTAGTAGTATCACACAATAGAACTTGTCAATGGTAAATTGATCACTCCCAATAAACGGAACTATCAAACAAAGCAAGTCTGAAAAGATTAGGCTCCAAGCGGATTTAAATTCTTTCTCAAAAAGACTAAAGGCAGCCATTCATAGTTTCTCTTACCCAATACATGTCATGTACTTTGTGCCTACTGAACTCATAAAACATTCTGTTCAAATTTTCTACTTATTAGACATAGTAGTGCATGCACTGGGATGGTCCAAGTTTTTATTTTATTTATCCAATCACACAACAATAAGAGCTAACCACGAGTGGTATCCCTTGTTATTCCCGCTGCTGATGTTGTTACCTTACTTACATAAAGTTCTATTTTGCATTGTAAGTGCCATTGCAATGTGTAATTCTTAAGGAATTTTACCGATCTGTATTGTAACACTTAAAAGTATTTTATAGTTTAAAACAGAATGTTTTGTGTAACCTACTGGCACCATTTTGTTTTGAGAAACTATGAAAAGGAATATTGTATTACGCTTCACTTGTAGTTTCTTTAATAAAACACCATATCATTATTGTACGCTTTTCAATGCTCAAAAGTAATTTTTATTCCACCCAATTTCCATTTTTTATGACTAATACCGTAAAACCAAGAAAATAAGTTGATTGACTCAGTCCTGTAATTAAAGGGTATTAGTCACAAAGCAATAGATGACATACTGATTAGAGAGGTGGCTACCAAGAATAAACAGAACTGTGACCATAGAATGACCTTGCTATTTTTCTCATTCCACTTTCACAATATGTGTAGGCAGATGGAAAAAAATATATTTTGGAGATTCAGTATAATAATGGATGGAGGAGTATAAGGGAGGCTTGCCCAGCAGTTTGACAGCATAGGATAAATTAAAAAATAAATTGTGATGATTTGAATAGTTAGTTCCTCTACACAAATATGCATATCAAGACTAGTTGGCAGGATATGAGTAAAATGATATCATTATTCGATTCCAAAAAGTTATTATTCATCAGGATTTACAGTTAATTATTAATTTCAAGGTAGTGATTACAGAATAGTGATTTTAGTTATTTTTTAACTGGATACTATAAGACTGGTTATCTACCGACTCTTATACCCATTCAATACAAAGACTTACTATGAATAGAAGATATGAAGATATGAAGGCATGAATTTCGCCACTCATTTAGTGGCCTTTCACTAAGTTTCCGTCTTATGCAAATAGGAGCCAATAGACACATACGCCTACCAAGTTATCAAACGCGCTCAAACTTAAACACGTTAGAAATGAGATTCAAACCAGAAAAGGCATAAAGACTGTTACATAGCAAAAACAAAACCGTTTATAGAAAAGCTTTAAACTAAGCCTCTTAACTCCAATTGAGTTATAATGAAGTTTCCACCCATATACGGTAAGTAACGAAGAAAAACTCGTACCATGAGTCACGGTACATATCATGAGTCATCCTGTATGGCAGACCATGTTTGTCTAGACTTTCTCTCAGCGTAAGCTTGCAATTTATTAGTGGTAGGGCTGATCTGTATTGATCATGTTTCCATTGATGGAAAGATCTTGAAGTTATCCTGTTACAACATAATAACTCGTTCTTTTGGGCTGATTTTGTATCACAAGTGACTTCTGTGAGTCCTAAACCCATCAAAAATTTGGAAATTGAGAGTCGACTTTTCGAAGGAATGCATCGCTTTGTCCGTGTTACTAATTTTGTTCAGTACATTAATCGATTTTATGAGGATGATCTATAACTTCATACTCAAGTGTAGATCATGTAATTACATTTTCTTGGTTAATTCTAACGTGTCCTGAGTGGTTATCGTAGTATTAAACACTTCGATCTGGTTAAGCCACATTCATCAAGGTCAAGAGCACAACAAGATAACAATTACGATTATGTTTATCCCTTATCATTAATTTATCACATCCTATCGAAAGGAAATATGTTTGTAATTCGCGTTATACTGCCGATTACGATGATCATGTCAGCAATTCAAAGAAATAACTCAAAATTGATCCGTTGATGATCCGTTTCGACAGAAAACTTGAAGAATCCATCATGATGACTCATAAAACTAAGAGATCTGACGCAAAACTAGTTACTAACAGGTTATAAAATTATTCTTGTCATAAAGATCATTTGAATTTCATTTGGACGTTGAACAGGGGAACGAACTCGTGCAGACTGCGGTGAAAAGCTTTTGTAATCCATCTTTATAGAATACACAGCTGACAATCAGCCCACAACGGACAATGTTATCAAGCAAACAGTTCGGAGCACTTCGTCCCCTGCCGAAAACTCCCCCTTTTGAAGGGAACGTACGTGAGGGGACGACCCTCAGAGGGCGAATACTAAATTGTACAATATCATCTCGCTAGAGCAGTAAAAATAAGTGCAGGATTTTTGTTGAGCTCGTTTTTACGTTGACAATCTGTCTTTTAATTTGACAGAGATATATATATTTTTCTTTTCACATTTGAGATGTTAGATAAACAGTCTAGTTCGCTGACTCGAAACCGTGACCTCTTGTCATTGTAGTTTTATTGGCGTCTCCACGTTAATGAAATGCGTGTAGAAAAATGGCGTAGTCCAGTCAGCCGTAACTTACTCATCAGTACATTTGCGAGTCACCTGAGTCAGCCAGTGACGCATACTTAACCGACTGACATTAAGGTCGACGACCTTCACAGCAGTTTTTTATAGGACAATGCCGCCCGCGTTGACGCTTTTGCATTTATGTAAGGCGACAGACTAAAGACAATACGAAAATTTATGTGAATGTTGATACCTACATAACATATTTCAATTACCATTCAAATCAACAAACCACGCTTAATTAATTCAAATGAATATCTGATTAATCCTAAATTCATAGATCATGTTAGTCGGCCGTATATTAGCGAATGTATTTGGTACGCGGATAGCTATCTAAAATTTCGCTCGCTAAAAAAGAGCTAAACGATCTATGTCATGATGTCCTAAATCAGCTTTGCCTCGTCATGCTACAAATGTTACGAACGACTGATAATTATAGAGCAGAGAAAACAAACATACGAATATCTGGAAAACAAACAATATAGACGAATCGAGTATTTTACTAACACTATACAAACAGAAATATATATGACGCATTTGCAAAGTATTCCAAAGGAATTGTCGAAGAAATGACGCCATTACTACATCACCATAATTATTGTCCATACCCATGATGATGGCATGATTCGTTGGTGGCTATGACATGAAGTATCTTAGCCAGATTTTGGAAGAATGAAATACTACAACACTTCAAGTTTTCAGATCTGATCCGCGCTCAAATAATAGCAGAATTGGAGATCTATAGGGTTAGAATGAACAGATCTTCTGATAGATAAAAAACCTCTTCTGAATAGTATTTCCTAAAATTGCTCTTTGTAATACGATCAGAATTTGATATACATAGTGAAATAATAATAGCCAGTCACAATGATCAACTGATGTTGGTTTCTATAATTCTGAATTAGGTTGTCCTTAACAACATCCTCTTAATTGTCGCTTCAAATTGTATATTTTCCTGATCTACTGCCTATTTTAGTTATTTTAGGAGTATGAGGTAATAGTAGTCGTCCGTTTTCCGTCCGGTTATTGATTCATACTTAACTAGTAGAATAATAATGAGGATATTTGTTAGATAGACCTTTGAAGTAAATCTCGCAGATACATAAATAGTAAAAAGTTCAAAACTGTAGAGATTTGCTCCAATATTAATGAAATCAGTAAAAAAATATCTCCCCGCCAACACAACACATCCCGCCATTCTATGTAATACAGTAAAAAATCTGAAACGTCTCTGTAATTGCAGAATATTCAGTGTGTTGTTCCAAAAACCGCCGCCTCCAAGCAAAAGCTAGATCTAAATAATATTAATCAAATGTTCAAGAATAGCATGGTCGGTCGGAGGACAGTAAATTAATGTGAGCAGTTTATATTTTCTACGCGGATTCGCGTCATGAGACAAGTAATAGTATTCCAAATCCGCTGATTATCCGATCTGCTGTAGCATTTAAAAAAGCTTATCGCGGCGAAATATGTGTCAGAAACTTATTAAAACTGATAAGGTTTCTGAAATGTGGTTCATATTGTGCCGCTAAATGCCATCGAAAGGAAAGGCATACCTTTTGATGCTAATCGTCCCGCACCATTTGTAAAAGTCGGTCAAGAGAAAGGGCGTGTCTTATTATAGATAGGCAGAAACCACGACTGTGTAGTCTACCTAGACGATATTAATTTGCTCGACAAAATTAATAAATGGATTTATGGAGACTTCTTCATATCACTTCCACTAGTTGATTCTTATAATTGCTATTGGTTTCCTTCTTTGCGATTGTCATTGTAGATCAATTCGTGTTGTTAAAAAACATTAATTCTTTTCACGTCTTCTGTAATATTAAAAACGTATGGAATGCCTAGTTTGAGAGAGCAATAAATGCATTTATTGAACAATAAAGCTAATTCATGTGTGAAACATGACAAGAACAGATATACGTGCAACTGCGGCATGGTTTAAGATTTTTGTTCCGTGTGAGAGTGGTACGTCTTAGATATTAATTGAAACCGGAACAGACGGCTGAAATTTTAGTGAGAAAATTGAAATGCTGTGAAAATAACAGTTTCCAGCAAATACTGATTGGCAAGGTCAGGATGTTCAGTCGTAAATGTATGCTAAAATAGTCTCTATGCAATCGGTTCGGCTAAAAATATCCCATCAAAATTGTCTTTTTCAGCGGTACTCGCGCGAAACCTTCGTCATCATATTCAATGAAGCACTAATTTTCAATGCACTCAATTCTGTTTGCATTCCACTGATATAGAATCTTCAAGGAATTGGCCTCGCAATTCCAAGGCACCTCAAAGGCTACATCGACTCAATAGAAGTTAGTGAATAATTCAAAAGGTATCCGGGAATTCTGAATTGCAGTACTGATTCACGGTCAATCGATCGACTGCCGTATTGCATGACTGTAATCTCGCCTAATGCGGTAAAATGGTGCAGTCTGGTAAATGCACCCAGTCGAGCAAGAATATTGCAGGTATAAGGCGATTAACTAAACGTGTTCGGAATGTATTAAATCATGTTTTACGTTGGTTTTATGTATTCGAAATAAGCTATGGAGTGAGCAAAACTTGAAGTGGTGTAAGCTAATATGCAATTACCACTGAGTTATGCAAAGTTCATAGATCTCGGTAGTCGATCCATTAAAGAGGTCTTTCAGAAAGGGCAAACGAATAAAAGGTGATCGAATTCTTAGCAGGAGTTACGACATTCGATGTGAACAATGCAACAGTATCACCAGGATGAGAATAGACTAAATTGGAAAGGTCATCTTGTAACTTCACGTTTTAGACCTTTTGACATTCAAGAGGCGATGCTAAATTAGATACATTATATCTTCCAAGTTGTCTGAAAATATGTCAAAGTAGTAACAATGTCGAAATGTCACGCGAACTGGACATTATTACTCGTGCCATTTTGGCAATAAGCTCTTTTTAGTTTTTATGGGACGAGAAAAAACATCACCGAAGATGAGGAGGAACGAAGCTTATAAATATGGATTAGGTAGTAATCAAGAACGTTGGTTACGCCCTGTAAAAACTGACAATCATTGCATCCAAAACCCACGAAGTATCTAAATATAGTGATGTTTACACGATATAAATTGAGAAATGCAATAACAATGGCATCATACACATATCAGATACTGAAATAGAAATAGATTCGCTTTTATACGACGTTATAAATAGCTTCATTGTAGTCTCTAATGAAGAATGAGTTGACTGTTGCTCGCATATCATACATGCGTTCGAGTACTCAAATGATTATTGACGAATAGAAATGAATGCAGTACTGACAACGTGGTCCAATCTTCTATTAAAATAGCGCTTTCTTCACTTGAAAGTCGCCTGAAGTTTTTGGTTATAAAGTTTCCGAAAATTCTTTAACATTCCAAGCCAGATATATACTTAAAAAGCCATGTGCACATCTCCAAAGGATTAGAACGCACGTGTGTTGGTTCATGCACCGTCGTATTATTAGATTGTGCTACGGCCAATGTCTTCGGCGGGTGTGCACTAGGTCTATTTTTATCCCACCATGCGGGGGACTGTCGTTTTTAGATGCCTCTAGCGGTGTTACGGTTTTGTTAAGCTCAATGGTTGGTTCAAAGATTTTTTGAAGGTGAATCATGAAGATTTTTATAGCCTACATATTTGCGGCTGGAAAAACTTACCGATTTTCAGCTTATTGATATTACACTGGAAATCTGAGGTTTAGAAGCTGATAAGACTAGGGCTATTAATGCTCCACATGTTTTAATCGTAATTCAAGCGCCTAGTATTAATTACTTGCGATTTCCAGCCAGCTATCGACCACAAGGTCTCTCAGCGACTGGGTCAAGGCATAAAATAGACAAGTCTAACATTACACAGTATTGTTGACTAAATAGCTCTAGACCAAGCCCACTTATCCCGCAATGAAGCGTTACTCATTGAACCGAGAACCACCTGCACAAACAACATACAAAACAAATGGATGAAACAATTATACCTATTTAAATGTATGGAAACATTACGTTTGTGCCTCGAAGCACGACCTCAGATAAATGATAACATTCCCGGTGACTCACTCATGACATTTAACCCTCGCGGAATAAACTGGACTTTATTTCTAAAGTAATAAAGTTGTGTTTTCAAAGAGGGTAGACGGAGTATGAAAGGTGTCTGCGATGCTCTGGTACTCTTTTGAAGGAGGTTTGATATTTCCTTCCTTTCTTGATATCGGAATGACTAACGGTAGAATAGCGTACTAAATATAATCAGCGCAAAGAATGAGACCGCTGCAAATAAATCGACTGATCTCAGATCTGAGATTATTTTTCCATCAGAGGTTTGTGCAATGGAACTACTAGCTTGTATACACTTTCCTTTAGTCTTAGAAAGCTAATCTCTCGTTGCATATTCCGATAAAACGAACCGTTTAATGAACACTAATGATTGTTTTAATTGCCTGTAAACTTTCAAATCGAATTAAACAATCCTTCATGACATACGTTTTACCGATCAATTCATTTGGCAGAGATACAGTGTAATATAAACATCACAATGCAAGTTAATATAATTTAGAAGTAACTGCATCAACCTTGTGTTAAATTGAAATAGAACTGAATGAAATGTGACAACAGCTGCCTCCGTATATAACACAGATTATTTCAGAACTACCTACATACTTACATAATTTATTTAGCTGTGACCCGAGTTACTAGCGAAAATGTAGCCACAGTACGAATTTATAGGCGTTTTAACAAAGAAAATACGTAATATTGTAGTTTTGGCTCTGACTTATGAGTTTGAAAATACCGTGCTAGTTATGAATGCAATAAATAGGTTCTTAGATGCACTGTAAAATTACTGACGCTTTTCATATCTTTCATAGAAAGCATTTATTTTCAAAGTTTTGAAAGCAGATTACACTGAATTTCGTCAAAAAATTCGGTCTTCATTTGAATGCAATAGGCACAGTAAACAGTGAGATATCTTCACTGATACAGCAAAACTGTAACAGTCGTAAAAATGTCGCCTCTGAAAACGAAGTCATATGACGTATACCTGCGTATACAACTCGAGTTTATTTTAAAATAGTTGGCCCACCGCCTGAGACAATAGGCGTCCATTCCGTGCCTATTGACTAGTTCCGTTCACGCGGGGCTGGTTCACAGGAAATGTTGCTTTACGAATTTTGAACGTTCGTTTTGACAGAATTGTGATGTCGGAAGTAGAGCTTGTAATTTACTTTTGATTGAAGTAACCGCTTCTTCTTTAGTATATGATACACTTGAGTCTTTTGGGGGCGAGTCTGTAGAGAAAACTCGCATTGGTTTAAACATTAAAAAAAATCTCTTTCTTGATTCAAACTCTTGTCTCCACCCACTCAGTGTTTTCTTTCTTTCCACTCAGTCCTTTCTCCCTGAGCAGACAAATTCTATTGGTTAAAAATTGATTAAAAATAAAAACCTCTCCGCTACGCTTTGGTGGAGTCTGAGCTAAAACCTTTGGTAAAGTCGTATTATTATAACAGACATGCTGAAATGTAAACAAATCCACAATCCAAGACCATGGAGTACAAAGAAAATAGATAACCTCGTGTTATAGACTAAACATGTCACACACAGTTAAAATTATTCAAACTACCACAGAGTCACAGTGAAAATTAATTTATTATCTCGTTCAGTGCAATGTTCGAACTTTGAAACATGTTTTTGATCTTACCGATAATCTGGCATTTGGCCAGGAAACGCCCTAGCTTTAAGTGGTCTTGCATTCATCTGTAATTAGCACATTCATGCATCATTTGGCTCACTCTAAGAGATCGTTTAACTTCAACAACCTTAAATCTAATGTTTTTCGCATAGTGAGTGAGAACTTGACATCAATGAAGACAAATTGCAAATCATGCCTTAGATTTGCAATTTGTCTTCATATTTCCGACCTCATTTTGTGGTCTGATGAACGCTTAACCACCTGTCTTTCTCGCAATATAGCTGCTAGTTATGAACTGTTACCTATTCCAGATATTGATATCTGAATCTGTCCAGCTATTTCGCTGGCTACAATGATGATTTTAAAACTTTTACAAGTAGCACTCCATTTTGGCAATAGAAAACCAATTATTCTTTTACAATAGTGTTTCATTTGCGATCGTTGTTCAAAGCGAGAACATTTTAATTATATTGGCTAGAATGTTGGGGTGTTTTTAATAAAGGATCCATTAAGTCCCCATGCAAACTCCCGAGATATTTCATTAGCTTTATATGAATTTCACTTTGATCTTACATTTTACACATATTAAAATCAACGGTGCTTTCGTAAATACCTCTATTCTATTTGAATAAATCTATATAATTGAACCTCGTCGACATGATTATTTATTTGGAAATGAAGCTACCGCGTCAATGCACTGCTTATTCCGCGGTTCGTAATTCACCACTCAAATTCTGTTAATGTTTTCGTGAAATTCCGCTTTTTTGACGATATATTTAGAAAAGATCAAAAATAAGTATAATCTGTAACCACTTCTTGTCGATCTTAGCTATTTGGCTTTGTCTGAAAGAACTTCCTTATCTATGTAGTTGCCTGTATTATTGTCCATAGTATTAATTTCTCGTTATTTCTTTAGGCGTCTGGTGTGACAGTTTCGGACGCTTGCAAAACGACGTACGAGGAGATCAAGAAGGACAAGAAGCATCGCTACGTGGTGTTCTACATCCGTGATGAGAAACAGATTGACGTGGAGACTGTGGGCGAGCGCAACGCTGAGTACGACCAGTTCCTTGAGGATTTGCAGAAGGGCGGCACTGGAGAGTGCAGGTAATTACGACAAAGTATTACGAACTATAGATTTTTTTGTTAGGGATTGTTCTGAAGGCCGCAGCAAACACAAAGCTCCAGAAGGTACATGTTTGGGTTTAAGTCAGTAAGAGGCAGACACTTATGCTGAAACCACAGCGGGAGAAGACCTACTTATTCGATGTTTACCCAACTGCCAATCATAAGAAAATAGGTGTAGGCAATCATTTATTTACGGAGCTTAGCTATAAAACCACAGAGGTAGGCTTTGTTAAAAACAGTTTTTTAAAAAAATCCTATTTTACATGAGAAACTGTTAATATGCGTATAATTAAGAAACTTAAATATAATTTGCGTGATATCATCACAAATAAACTAGAGTCATGATGACCGTTACACGATATTATTAATATCGTCGAAAACGACCGAGAAATTATGTTTATGCAAATGTGCAATTTGGCGGATAACAGTATGCACCGTTGTCGACTCGATCGTAATTTTGTCGACGCTATCGAAACAAAGTTTAGCTTCTTTCCCAAACGTACTGGTAGTCGGGAGCCAGAAAAACTGACAGTCATTTTTTCCAAAGAATCGTGTTACGCAGTAAGATTGTGAAGGCAGTAGTTGCTTGCAAAACAGTTTATCGATTAAGACTGAAAGCAGGACTCAAAATAGATGGCAAAATGTTAGATACGCTGGTTAAGAAATGTTCTTAGTCTCCACCATCTTTGTCTATCTATCTGCTTTATGCGTAATTATTAACGATATGTTCTTGGTAATGTTTCCAGATATGGCCTCTTTGACTTCGAGTACACGCACCAGTGCCAGGGCACGTCGGAGGCTAGCAAGAAACAGAAGCTCTTCCTAATGTCATGGTGCCCCGACACCGCCAAGGTCAAGAAGAAGATGTTGTACTCCAGGTAATGTATACCACACACCTTGCCTTTTATCACAGAGAGAAGGAATGAGCATTAGTCACCACGTTTCTTGATTTAGGCAGATTGGCTATTGTTATTGCCAATACTTATTTCATATTGTAACTCTAAACTCACATCAGTAACTACCGATTGAGGCTAATCTTAATGGAGATGGCTTTAGACTTTAACTAGCAAATTTTCTAATATTTCGAAACATAATCCCGCTATCGTGATTTTATTAGCATACGCGTGACGCACGTATTACTTTCAAATTTTCAGCAGTCGGCCAACTTAATCATACCAAATCAATTATGGCGAATATACTGTTCAGTCTACTCATTATTCTGTCTATCTTTAACAAAACTGCATTAAAGATAATACTACAATATCCAGAATTGAGTTCCCGTCGCTCCAGTTGTAACTCAGTCATAATAAAACTAGAGTCCTTGCTTATGCTGCCAAAATTATATATAGCCGGCGAACGCGGCCGGTTGCCGTACGGAAATCTTGTTTATGATCCGCCATGATGGTAATTGTCAATATTTTTGTAGAAAAATCGGATTTCAAGTCAATTTAGAATAGAAGGAAAATTCTTATATTTCTAGGGAATTATGCATGTATTCGGTGAGAACCACTAGGTTATATTGATTGGTGTTATCAAGAAAATCAAATATTCATTTATTGAAACGTGTTTGATATAAATCTAATTTTTATCGTGATTATGTTACTATTATTTTTTAATTATATCACTAGATTACGTGGTGTACTGTACAATCTCTAATTAGCTTGCACATTGCACATTTCGAGATATAATAAACAGATTTAATAATTTCATTTACTTTCCTTCAGAAAAGAATCAGACAAACTTCAGAAATATAAGGACAGTCACTCCCAATTTCATTATTTCATGAAACAGACGGCACTATTTGACGACCACGCCCTATACTTCAGTAATTCGAGTGACGCATACAGTACAATCATGTTACTAAGAACCAGCATTTATATCCTTATCAATACAATAACTAATCGTCAAACATACTCCATACTAATGATGACGTATTCGTGTCGAGAAAGTCACGTTTGGTTTTAGATTTCCTTTTCCACTTACACTAAATAAATATACGATACGTACTTTTATGACTTCATTATTTAAAACTGTAATTATTTTATTAACAATATTATCTTCGACTAACTAAAGAAGGGAAATAATAACAATCCGATGTGATAAGTTACAATAAGAGCCAGCGTTTTATATGTAGTCATCGTGTGTGTTTCTTTGGTTATATTATACTACAATACTATTTTCATTATGTTGCCCACAGCTCTTTCGACGCACTAAAGAAGTCGCTGGTGGGCGTACAGAAGTACATCCAGGCGACCGACCTCTCGGAGGCCTCGCAGGAGGCTGTTGAAGAGAAGCTGCGCGCCACCGATCGCCAATAAGTCAGCATTTATCGCCACGACCGACGTGTGGCGCATCGCGACCGCCCCACGGAAACAACTTCAGCCGCCACAGACTGGCCTCGTGCACTCGGATACCAACGGACCTACTGCACGAAGCCCCCACTCTGTGGCCTTAGTCAGTATTGTCAGTGGTTCGCGGTGCGGCCCACAGTTTCGCATGGGTTTTTTTTATATATCGTTTCAATCCTTAAGCTTTTGCAGTCGATTCCACTCCGGAGCGGCCTCGCGCAGGTCGGGTCGGAACTCATGTACAGCTAACTGTGAACCCACGGCCGACTCCGCGACAGCCTCTAACTATAGCAAAAGGAATCATTATGTAATAATTTAAATTATACTAATTATTATATATATTTTTTTCCTATAATATAACTAAAGAGTAAATTAAGCTCAAACTAAATTTAAATACAGCGTACGCGTCTTTTTTAATTGTAAAACTGGTTAGCGAACGCGGTCGGCTTTTATACTATTTAGATTGTAATATAAAGAATGTACGATTTTAATTTCGTTTGAGATTCATCTTGCTAAAGGATGTAAGCTTGAGCTGCGGCTCGATACATGGCGGGCGTTGGATAAGTATTTTGTAACCGATTTATCCAGAAATACACTCGATATAAGAGAAATTAGTTGTTTTATTTTGTACTGACTGTCCTGCGAATCTTCGGCCTCCTCAAGGATCTGCTACATCATGCATAAGGGTGCGGTTCCATTGAGGAGGAGCGGAGCAGAGCGGAGAGCTGTGCCGCGATTCACCAATCACATGGCTTGACATCCACATCTCTTCTCTTTTAAGCTATGTAATCGGTGAATCGCGGCACAGCTCTTCTCCGCTCTGCTCTGCTCCTCCTCAATAGAACCGCACCCTAAAAATAATATTCTCCCATGAAAATATATCGATCTGGCGTGCGTGATGAAAGTCCTGTTTTCTAGCGGGGTTAAAAAATATTGAAATGAAACAAAACTGGTAATGATATTTTAAAACATTTATTAAAATTCCTCGTGGCAACAATATTGCTATCACACTATCTTCTATCACAAATGAAAACTTGACTACTATTCAAAGTAGTAAGTTTCAAGAACATTAATATTTTCATCTCACGAGAATTGATATTTAATTTTATCCGAGGTAATTTTTTGAAACTATCAACTAAACTTATTTACACAAATAAGCTTTAGACTAAATCAGGCAGTTCTTGTATAATTTTCATCAGGCCGTTTGCCCTCGATAATCTTAAAATATTTTACCCCAATTTAGTAGTAAATTATTTTATCTGGCAATATTATGCTATAAAATAAAATTTGCTGTTGCCTGAATCTGGTAATTCAACTTTGATACAAATTGTAAAAAATAATAAATATAACATGGGCGTAGCTATGGAAGGACCGGGCAGTGTTACATATAAGATTTATTGTCGATATCCAATGAAGTCTGGATAAGTATGGGGGCCTAATTATGTTTGTTTCGCTACGCCCATTGCTTATTTCTTAAAAAATATAACGTAATTATTTATATTATTTTTATGTATTTATTGTCAACACTGTGACCTTGCCTGTGGTATGTACATATTGAATTAGTTGAAGAGTAAATTAAAAGTATGCTTCGTCAGTAATTATTATAACTTATACTAAGTAAACTTTGCGGTAGAAAAGTCCTTATTAATAGATTATAAAATGTAAAGTCTGTAATTATAAATTAGATCAATAAAAGCTGTGACATTTTAATGGCCCGTGTATTTACCGCTAAAATAGATCTTGGCATTGATTTGTAAACCTGTTTAAATTAGTCTGGAAAATAGACAAATAATCATATTGGCCATTATTGTTGTGCGTTTTGAATATTTGTCACTGCTTTTATTGTTTTTTTAAACCGTAAAATGCATTTATATCGGAACTGAATCAGAAGCTTTTAAATGGAAATCTACGCCATATTTTTCTTAACTCTTTTAATATTAAGATGACTGATATTTTAGTTTTAGTCAGGTTAACGAAAACTTAAAATCATGAAAGTCTCAATAGGACAAGTAAAACTAGATCAATCATCACAAATTAAAAGTTGTAGATATATTACAGTAAAATTGAATTGTTTTTATCATAGATTATTACCATCTAAAACCATTTTTTTTTTATTAAAACTTCTCTTATGAATCACATTTAAGTTGAATAATATTAATGAATAAAATTGTAAATGCATTTCCTTGGAGAGAATTACTATACTGTTCTGAATTATTCAGGGTTACAGTATATCTACGTTACACTATTCAGATATGAATAATAAGACGTTATTTTAAGTTATAATTAAGATAAGAAGACACAATTCCTTATTACAGTTGGCCCTAAGAATTATAAACCCCATTGCATTATTATATCCTCAATTTCATTCGTATTCTTAACTTACGCACTTAATTATCTTTAAGGTAGGTAGGTATTTCATCGTGAAATTAATCACTTTTAAAAAAGCCGTTTTAAAAATCCATTAAAATGGCTTCAATTTAGCTAGCGTTTTAAAAGATGTGTTTGTTGTATTCTTAAATATTTTTAAAAAATATACAGGGCTTGCATTTCATGCAAATAAGAGGGAAATGAAAGCACAAGTCTGACAACATTTTTGAGTTGCCAGTCCATTCTCAGAAGGAGAATGGTAGTATTTAATATTTTTTTCAATTCCTTAAAAAAAAATAACCTGATTAGAGCCATATTTTAAAACTGATTATAGCCATGTTAATGCAAGTTCCCTTTTTTGCCTTATTTTAGAAACGTTCTTTTATTCTTTTCACTATCTTGAAACCATATTTAAATATATACGCTCGCAACATTTTATACTGCTGATGCTGTAAGTATTTTGCCTGGCTTTCCCTTTAGGCATTATCATATCCATATCTCTCTAACCCATCCCACAATTCTATCCCAAACACATCGTTTTGAAAACCAGTGCTAAATCATTATGCAGCCACTAACATCCTGAATCGTTGGCCAAACGACTCTCAATCTTGTAGTGCAACACATAAAGTCGTGTTTACGACTGGACTGACGACACCGAATTCAGGGAATACGTGTAATTAAATGCTTATGGTACTTATGGTGTCTGCTGGTGCCGGAGTCACAATCGGTTGCTGGATTGTTGGGTCTAGCAGTGGAATGCTGTCTGTGGTCCTGTTAGGAAAAAAATCTTTATCATATATTCGGTATTGAGAAGTGCCCGTCACTCTTATATACTTTTTCTAAAAATTAAGTTAAAAAACTATACTGTGTACTGAAAAGATACAAACCTATTTCGTGTGAGCGTTGGTTCACTGATAACGGCCTCGCAGCACGGTGCTGTGGTTTTTGGCTTCACGATTGGTAACGTTGTACATATTGTCGTCGTTAGGTATATGTACTGAAATATCATATAGAAAGAGATATCAAATATGAATACTTTTTATGAGACAAAAACTATCCTAGATTTGAAACAAACTGGCAACATCAATAGAGGTATTATTCGAAACTTACCATAGCGACGACCAGTATCAAGTAAATTGTAGGCGTAGACCAATGCGCCGCGTTTTCTATAGCCACAACGCCCATCACCCAGTTAATGGCAAAAAATGGCTCCAAAACCAGACATAGGTTTAGATATGTCTTAAGTTCGTTGCCCTCAGTGTTCCAGGTCCATTTCCACGACAGATTATCCATATACAACATGTTTAGAAGACTCTTATCGTGCATAGCTTTTGCAGCTTGAGCTAAATTGGGCTGAAACAAAGTTATTTTTATTAAATACTACTATTTTAGAAGGTTTTAAAACTACAATTTTTTTGACGATGGCAAACCTAACTCACCTCACTACCAGTTTCGGCGTTTTCCCCCGGTATTGCCATGTTCACATAGTGACAATCATCTTCACTGCCGTTGTAATCCTTGTCCAATGTTTCTGAACTATCCGTATTCTTCCTACTACTGCCTGGCGTGTAAATATTATCTAAAGTATCGATACTGCCATTTTTGTCGTCCATTTGATCAGTTTTAGGCCAATTCGCTATATGATGGTCGACTAATTCCTGTATCTTCGCTGTTAGGGTTTCCGCCTGCTTTTTATTGACGCTTTGCAAGCCAAGTATAATTATGGCAGTGTTGATAAGGATTAATATCATGGCTGGTACCATGAAGCCCATTACCATTCCTTTTTCGATCGACATCCAGCAATAGTGTTTGATTTCATAGTGTTCCATTGATAGTGCGTAGTTAAACTAAGAGCAAAGATACATAGCGCATTAAAGTTCATTCTTATAATTATGTAACTACACAGAGAATATTATTTGGCTTAGCCAATTGCCCAAGGTATATCGTGATTCAAAAAAATATGTGACATTAGTGTTAGCTTTTCAACCTTTTAAAGCTCAGTTATTATAGGCTTAAATTTTCCCCTGGCAATTATATAAAATTCTATTTTGGATTGAGTTTTTATGGTTGCATTTCTTACCATGACAACGACAGCAGGGACACCATAAGCTAGCAGATAGTTGTACTTTAGAGGCAAGAGAGTGTCGCAGGCACAGTACTCCGCCACTGCAGCTGCGAGGGCCACTATCCACATCGCGCAAGACACGTGCGTGTAGTGCAGGAGGAGAGCTATCCTCTCGCATTGAGAGGGAGAGGAGACACCCTGAGAAAATGAAGATAACTGGTTTGTAAAGACTGCTGGAATTGATAGACATAAATGTAATAAAAAACGTTGTTAAGTTAAAATAACTTCACAATTAATTATTACAAAGTTGATACCTACAAAAACTGTTATAGTTTCATGAAAAACAGCCTATTTAGATAAAACAGAATTGTAATTCTGAAACCTAAAGATAAATATTGTTTTCATTAAAGGTGTGCTAAGCAGCGTCTTAATGACTTAATATACAGATACCTACTGCTACGAGTAAAAATAATAAGAAACCGATTTTTTCAGGTACAGCAAAAATGAAATTTAGAGAAGATACATAACACTCACCATAACAGCTTGAATATAAATAATAGTGCAGGCAGCCAGACAGCAGCACAGGTTGATATTGATGGGGTACAGTTTACTGCTGCGACGGAACTCGGCCGCGTACTCGCTCCACATGAGCCACATCACCGCGCTGATGAGAAGCACCACTGCTATGCCGCTCGTTATGAAAATCTGGAAGAGAAATATGAATATTGAGCTATTTTTAGAAAAAATACTGCGTACTGAAAAGACTTTTCTTACGTGAAAGTAGAAAATCTTGTCATGGGATACATGCGATAACAAGTCATCATTTAAGCTTGGAATGTTAATCTATACTAATATTATAACGCTGAAGAGTTTGTTTGTTTGTTTGAACGTGCTAATCTTCCCGAGATTAGCATTGGTCCGATTTGAAAAATTATTTTAGTGTTAGATAGCCCATTTATCGAGGAAGGCTAGATCACTTCCACTGGTGGAAGCTAGTAATTAAATATCCAGGGCTCGTGAGGATCAGTGGTAAAACAATCATGTCATCCACATAAACTCACCAATATCATCCACTCGTTCCTAACACCGTGGCAGTTATTAAACCCATACAGATACGTCACACTGTCTATGATATTGTGCTCCTTCAAATCTGCATCAGCTAAAGAATCATCAGGTATATCTGCCTCTGGATCCACTTTGTTTTCTGAATTTTTGCTTATCACTGTTGAAAAAATATTAGTTACATATTGTACTAAATTCGATTATAATGTATAGATACATATAGACGCCAGCACACAACTATCTAAATCTATCAAATTTCTTCAAAAGATTTTCAATCTTATCATAATAATGGAAGGTTATTGTTCGATTAGTAAAATTTAACACATTCGGGTAAGTTGACTTGCTGGCATATTTAAGTAATTGCCCTCCGAAACCTGACTTCCGAGTTCCGACATAATTATTCTCATGAACCTCAAGGATTTGTAACAAATTCAACTTGAGTCTGCCTGTACAAAGGGATAAACCAGGACTTACCTTGATTACTCCTAGCTACGAACTCAGGATTAGGATACAGCTGAGGGTTATCATCGTAAATGGAAGACGTAAAATTGGACACAACGCCCCCATACTCCGTGTCGTACGAGGTTATATCGTAATCCGACCGATCATCAGCTCTAGGATACGTTGCCTTGTGGTATCTGATAGACACTGGCTGAAACGACCGGTATGAAGGCTTCGATTTGAAATACCCATCGTCTCCTAGCCTTCGGAGATGGTGGGAACTCTTGTTTTGGGAAGCTGGAAGAATAAAAAATCCTGAAGATTCACTAATTTCAAACTCGTTAAAAATTTTCACATTGGGATAAAATCGGGAGAAAGAGAGTTATTTATCTAGCTATGTAAGATGATTGCATTACATACCACATAGAATTTTTGCAATTAAACATTTGTTATTTAAAAAAAAATGTGAAGGTCGAAGTACTTAGAGTTCGTTGATTTAGTTACCTAGCTCATAAATAAAGAAAAATCCACTATTAAGCAACCAGTCTTCAGTAATTTATGAGTACAAATAAACTCTTACCATTTGCATCGACACTAAACCATTGTATAATTACTATGATCAAACATATTAATTTAAAAACATATGACTGCATTGTGACTATTCCTCTCGAATGCCTTCTAAACAATCAACTGTAGCGAAACATCTGTTTACACTGATCATTTGACGTACATTATATATTAACATAATCTAATCAACTCGTATTATTTATAAAGTTTTATTCACTTAATTATTTAGGCGGCGATAAAAGCTAGGCCAGCCATTTTCGCAATTACCGCGGAAAATCGATACACTACAGTACGATCCTTTATACGGATGGCCTTAAAAATAAATGTCCTAGACAATAAAAGCTTTTACTTCAGAATTCAAATTAATTATCATTTCAGGAATTTAAGCCCCGCTACAGAAATTAAACCCTATGAATGATTTTTTTAAATTACAAAACAAACAACGCCCGTTGGTATGTTTATACATGAATAGGATTTTCATATTTTGTGTTGAGACTGAGATATTTTGTTTCAGGCTTGTGTATGATTGAGGGGTTAATCACTATAGAATAGCTAATAATATAATTCCTTGTGATTTTTGATTGGCGCGGGCGTCCGAAATATTTCAAATCAAGGTCATTTGCTTCCGTGGTTATTTGTGCCCTACAGTATACATAGGCAAGTTTAGTTATTGATCTGGTAGAAATATAATTTATAATCTGGCAATACCAGAATTATATAATGTCAAAGAAACAGCAGAGTTCCACTTCCATGATAAATTATGTTTTTATTCTTTCTCTTTCTTGCAATAAGAATTGGGTATAAACTTCTCGCTCTCATGTTTCGCATGTAGATCCAGATGTTTATTTATCATAATAATCTCGCGACCCAGGTACAACTGTCACATTCACAACAAATTCAAAAACGCAATAGAAATGTAACCAAAAATAGATACTAAAATGAGTGCAATATTAAAATTTATCCGTGAAAACCATATACTGGCCCTTATTGAACAGGCCATAGCAAAAAAGAAGTCCCGGCTGAGTTTGAACGCGTTTGAAATCATCGAAATACCCGAGTTGCTTTACACCTGCTCTGATGTCGAACATCTTTACTTGCACAGGAACAAAATTACAGTGGTCCCAGTGGAAATAACTCAGCTAGTGAACCTGACGACGCTGACTCTAGACTATAATAACATCACCCATCTGCCGCCAGAAATAGGTCATTTAAAAAACTTGGTGAATTTAAACATAAGCTACAATCCATTGAAAGTGTTGATTCCTGAGATTGGAGAGCTGGAAAACCTTGAGGCTTTCTGGTGCAACAGGATCGGTCTGCGGGATATACCGAAGGAAATAGGGAAGTTGGAGAAACTCGATACTTTTGGCGCGCGAGGCAACGAAATTGTTGCTTTACCTGAAGAGATAACCAAGTTATCTAAACTAAGGTAAGAGGCTTTTGAAGAGAGTAACGAGTGTGCTTACGTCAATTTCATGTTCTTATTTCAAAATATTTGATTCTTGTGATTTCATTTTCTAAAGGACCTATTAGACTGAAAGGTAACTACCTCTTTATTTTAATGTTTAAGCTTTGCACTAAATTAAAAAAATACATTCAATAGAATTGAATAATTAATTTGCGTTTGTTTTTTTTTTGTAAGGTTCAAGCATTGACCTCAATATTTATTAGTTACCTGTTAGACTGTACTTTGTCCAAGGTTACCTCATTTGAACACAAATAAACCTTGGATTTGGCCTTAAAAGTTTTTATCTATTATTTGCTATATTATTTCATAATCATAATCATTTACTAATATAATTCTTACACCTATATTGAGGTATTGATTGATTTGTTTGAAATTCTGTATGTAATATTTCAATGGGTTCCTGTATACTTTGAAAACACATTACGTCGTCTTAGAGTGAAAACCTCAGAAATGCATTTTTTTCCCATTTTTTTTATCTCGTTTCTAGGAAGATAACTTCGCAAAGAACATCCTACATGTTCCTCCTGAAAAGTCATGTCTCTTACACTTACATCGATTAGGACCTGTGGATGTCTGTGTTTTTTTCAGGTGTCCACTAGTATGTGATAAAAGTCCCTTTCAGTTTTGTCTCAGTTTCAATAAAGAGTGCTTGCTCTATGGGTTGGCGATTTCAGACTTTAAAGTACAGATTTCCTTAAGATAATTTCCTTCGCCTTACCTTCACCAATAATTGGTGTAAGATATACTTATACTACACTATTGTCAGTTAAACAAAGTTTTTATATAACTTTTTCAGGCAGCATTTCATAAATACATTCACTTAAATGTAAATTCAATTTCAATAGCAGGATTACTGAAGTAGGCAGCTTTGGATTTCAGCATTGAGAAAATTAACATACAATACAATAATTATTGTTACCCTGTAATAATTTAGCCTTGATACATATGAGTATGCCAACTTAACACAGAAATCCTCAAAAGCGAAGAATTCTCTAGTCTACTATACCAAACAGATTCATTTTAAAAATCTGCATAAAGTTTTAAATTCAAGTGTAATTAAATATGAATTCCTGTGCTGTAAAAAATTAACATTGTTTAACATAATACAGTCAAAACCGTTTACAACGACCCATCGGTTATTACGGCTAGATTGTATGGTCCCGTAAGTATTCATAGTAAACTTTTCTTTTGTATTTGTTATTGCTTATAATGACTATTGGATATAAGGGCGGCAACTATACGGTCCCTTCGTAATCGTTATATCAGGTTTTGACTGTATATGATTTCCTGCAAAGTACTGAATGTTAACGGCAAGTTTAACAGGTTCCTGATAAAGTTTTAGATAGCTATCTGCAGAAATTGTCATTGAAATGTAGTTACAATTTTAAAACATTTCTATGGCATTATCTGTCAGATAGCTCTTTAGAACATTATCTGTAACCTCAGAAACTGGCCTTAAGTTTTCTTTAAAGTCTTCCTGTAGCTTCAATCTACAAATCTAAATTATTGTCACAGTGATAGAATTATGTTTGAGCAGCAAATAATGTTGAGCAATGTTTCAGTATTTATACTTCTTATATACTAATATAAAAGAGGAAAGATTTGTTTGTTTGTAACGAATAGGCTCTGGATCTTCTGAACCGATTTGAATAATTCTTTCACCGTTAGGAAGCTATGTCCTTTGCACTAAATATAGGCTATGTTTTATCAGGATAAAGGGAGTAGTTACTCCCGGATGTGGGCGAAACCAGCTAATTTATCTATAAAGTAAACATTGCCAACAATCCCATTCAATATTTTTCTATTGCAGATGGTTGACCCTAGAGAACAATTTAATAGAGAGACTGCCGCGCAGTATGGACAAAATGGAGGCTCTTGTGCACTGCAACTTACGAAACAACAGAGTCAAAGAGTTCCCGCTCTCCATACTGAAGTGTCCAGATCTCATGTTTCTGCAGCTAAATAATAATCAGGTAATATTATTTTTAACCGACTTCCCAAAAAGGAGGAGGTTCTCAATTCGACCGTATCTTTTTTTTTTTTTTTTTATGTATGTTCACCGATTACTCGAAGATGGCTGGACCGATATTCAAAATTCTTTTTTTGTTTGAAAGGGTGTTCTTCACAGGTGGTCCCATGGTAAGGAGACCAGGATCTGATGATGGGATCCTGGAGAAATTGAGAGAACTCTTCAAATTTCGTACGCTTTTTTACGTCGATGATACTATAACAGTCGGCCCGACTGTCACTGTGGGTGGGTATGGGTATTAAAGATATACTTTTATTTTAGAGCCGAAAACTGAAAAGCATAAAATAAAAAAACTTTTTACAAAAAAAAC